>JNEM01013203.1:0-18400 GCA_000697335.1 Conidiobolus incongruus B7586
TTTTTTTAACTTTTAAGTAATTTACCTAATAATAAAATATTAATTTAAATAATATTTCATTATTAAAAGTTACTTAAAAATTTTAAATAATTTTAAAAGGTTTGTGGTTTAATTTTATTAATATTAAAATAAAAAACATTTAATAATTACTAATTAATTAAAGTGTAATTAAATTAAACAATCAATTTAAAAAATTATTTTTTTATTTGAAATTAATAATAAGTTTAAAAAATCAAAAATTAAAAAATTTCCCATTTCTTTTATTTTATAATAATAATAATAACTATAAAGCTGGTTTTTCTAATTTTAAAGAATGTGTTGATATTGTTACACCTGGTATAGATATTGTATCCTCTTGGATTAGTTATCCTGATATATTAGCTTATTTAGATAAAACTTCAATAACCTGCTTTTATGTCTTAAGCATTATTGCTAGACTTTTAAATAAAAGAATGAAGATTATAAATCTTTAAATTAAAACTCTTAGGCTTAGTATCTAGGATGTTATTATAATCAAACCTGGAGCTTCAAACCCTCTTGCTTATATTCCCACCTATTTATATGATTAAATAAATCAAGTGATTTACCATATATATGGATAATATAACTATATATTATATTTTTGAAGCATTTTGTGATATAACATACTCAGAATATTTTCAAAATGTTTCTTATTTAATTTGATATTTATATTAATAAAAAATAATAATTAAGGATAGGAATTTATAAAAATTATTTTTTGATCTATCAATTTTGAAATTATTATTAATTCAGAAACTTAATTATAATAATTTAATCTAATTTCAATTTATTGAAATATTTTTTCTATTATATCAATGTTAAAATAATTACTCTTTTTTAACTTTATACTTCCAACTCGATTGAATATTGAAATAAAGCTTATAAAAACTAATTCCCTCTTATAAATATATAATATATATTTAATTTTTAATTGATTTTAAATTCTGAACTCACAATCTATTAGTGTATACCTTGTTTTTAGGTCAGATTTTTGCTTGAATTGTTTGAGCATACATTTTCAAATATAAAATTTAAAAAAATTTTCGAGTCAAAAATTAACAATACCATAATAAATCAATTTTGATGTAACATTTAAAATTAAAATTCCAAACAGGATTTCAAATCAAATTTACTCAAAATTAAAGTTGATTTGTGAGAAAATACAAAATTGAATAATTATATGGTATATATGACAAAAAAAGAAATTTTGAAATATATAACTATAAGCTGTATATAATAGAAGGCCTTTCTTTGTTGATTTAATAAAATAACTATACCTGTTATGTCAATATTAGAATTATTAATAAACCCATTATATAATTCAATGTTTTTTGTAAATTTTGTATATTCGAAGTATATATTATGTATAAAGATTTTAATAACAATTTACTCTTATTTAAAGTGTTATAAGCTCATATTTCTTATATATTTGAATATATTATAATCATATTTTTTCAATTTATAAATCTCAGTTATATACAAAATTATCAATTGATCAATGTTATATGTATTATTTGTTATATATAAATATCAATTTCAAATTTATACGAATGAAGTAAATGAAAAACTATAAAATGGTTATCTGAAATATATTATATATATTGTTCAATACAATTGGATATAAAAAACTATTATCAATTATTTTTAAATTTAACACATATAAGGATTTTTGAGTTCAATATTATAGCAAAAATAAACATGAAATTGTATAATATGAAAAAATTAAACATTATTACTTGAATAAAATTAATAGATATCCTCTATGATATTCTATTATTTAATATTTTTAAATATCATCAACTTAATATATATATATTATTGAAATTGTCACTATTCAAATATAATTAAACAGAAATTTAAAAGGATATATTTCAATAGCTCACTGATGGTTTTGGATAAATTACTATACAGAAAAAATATTATTCTAAATATTCAAATTACTTGAGAAAATTAAAAAATCAAGTCACTATATTTCTTCATATTGTATAAATGACAATTTAAAAAGCCCCATTATTTTATTTTCAAATTCAAATTTTCATTTGAAAATTTTTATTGAAGAAAAAACTACAGTGAATATGTGTATTTTAATTAAATGATAATAATAAAAAACTAACAAAAAATGAAAATCACTATTATTAATTCGAGTTATATATTCAAGATGAATGATATATAAAACCATCACAAAAATTTTGTGATTATGAAGTGATAAGACAATTTTATTTTCTACAATCATGTCATCCCACATTTTCACTGATAATAAAAATTAATTAATACAGCCAAAAATTTAAGATGAATTAATATCATATGCAAAAATGCAATAGCACATGGATAGAAACATTCATATATTAAAATTTTTCAGTTAGTAAAACATTTTAAAGATTAAATTCAATATAATAATCAATGATTAAATTTTAATTGGTTATTTAGCACTATTACTTATTTGAAATTCTGATACAAGTTTATTATTTAATCCTAATTTTTTGTACATTATACAAAATATTCGAACTGGTTTTCTCAATTTTAATAATCTATTATTTATTGACAAAAATAAACAAATCAAAAGTGGTTAGGATATAAATAATTGCCATTTGTGCAGTCACACTTTAATTAGGTTTGAAAATCTAATGACTAGATAAATATGTATTATTATTGAAATATCATTATGTAATAAATTATTATGTAATATATCATCAGTGATAAAAATTTATATTAATTAAAGTATAATACTACAATTTAGGTGCTATAGATAAAATTAGAAAACCTGTCTAACGTTGATGTTCACTATGGTAGTGTTGAGATATTCTGCTATGACATCCCAGTTTTCCATTTCGGCAGAATCAAGATCTTTATTAAATTTAGATCCTTTTAAGTAGTCGGGAAGTGTGGTTTCGATAATACGTGGTACTCCGTGGTAGCTTCGTCTACACTGTTCACCCATGATAACAATGTCTCCACTTCTGAGGATAAGAGGGATTGGCTCGGTTTCTTTTGTGGGTCCGCCCATTAAAAACACACAGCTTTGGCCCAAGCTGAAGGAGATTAGAGGCGCGGTGGTATTGGGTTCAGATTTGTCAATGTGGCCCATTAGGGAGTCTTTGAGCTGGTAGTAATTGATCACGCCGCCTTCGGATTTGAATTGACAGGGGTTATAACTGCTGATATAGCCATCGGTCAGAGGGTTACGAACTTGATAGATAGATTTGACGATTGCATCGCAGAGACTAGCAAATTCAGGTGGAACCTTGTGATTTTCATTTAATCTGTATTCTTTAGTGGGCCAATGGTATTGGTAGCCGAATGTGATCCATCTAAGTCGACGGATCATTTGATCAGGAGGCAGAGGTTTTAGGTTACTGTGTTCGATGGGAGCATTCTGGTCATTCAAGCCATTGTATTGGTATCCTTCAGTTGCCGTACTAGTTTCAATTGCTTCTGGAACCTCACCTTTCTGGATAGTTTCTTCGTTTACTTTGGAAGGATCTAGCTTAAGAGGAATATAATAGTCTGGATGATCGCTTGTTATTTGGTTATAATAGCTTCGTTCATAAACATCCCAGACTCCATGGGATGGAACTTTAAAGTGAGTATCAAGATTGGAGACATATGGAGGTTTGCTGTAAACTCGGGTACAAACTGATATTAAATCTCTTTGAGCTCGATTTGAAAATGGATTGGAAATAACAATAAGTCCAGGCATAGATTTTACAATATAAGCTATGGTAGTATTTGGCGAAATGGAGGTTCCGAAATGCTCACTTAATTCACTTATATTGATACCTAAATCAACCTCCACTATTTGGTCTCTCACTTGAGCTAAATTATTGTCTAAATATTTAGTCATAGCAATCGGAATAATCAGGTGTATCAAATCGGTTTTTATATCTTCGTTCTGCTGAACGAAAAGGTGTTTGATTTTTGAAGGTAGAAGGATCTCTCAAAGTAGACTGTTGTTTGAGGAGTTTTTTCTGTCTATTACTCAATTCTGCCATTTTTAAATGTTAAATAAGTGAATATATATATATATTTATTGATAATTTATTAAATAAAGAGATTTGGAAATAATATTTTTATAAAATAAAATTTAATATTAATTTCTGCATTCAGTTGCAATATATATTTTGAAGCTCATACATTATATTTATGGGAATATTAATATCTAATAACAAACTTATCTATTTTTGGATATCTAATTAAAATACACTATTTTGAATATAATGATGTAGAGTATAAAATATAATTCAGATTCATTTCTATCGCTCAGTTCGTTGTTTGTTATTTTGTAAATCCATTTTTTATGTATTCAAAAAATAAGATAAAATACTTCATATATATTATCGTTAGATCAATTTATATTATAAATCAATTAAGTTAGTAAATCCAATATAAACTTGATATATTTTGAATATTTTTTTCCTTGAAAAAAGGGATTCAACTTTAGATACAATTCATAATTTTGAAAATAATAATATTGATTAATTTGAGAATTATAAAAACATCAGACAATTGAAAAATACTGATATGACATAATTGTGTAAATTTAATATGATGGATTAATTAAACCATTATTAAATTCAATCATATATGAAATTGGCATAGTAAAAAATGCAAACGAAACGTTAGGATATATTAAATGATTCACTGTTTCTAAAACGTTATGAATAATCATATATTTTGAAAATTTTTGTTTAAAAATTTTCAAAGCTAATATTAAGTTTGTACATATTGAATTTACAAATAAATAATATAATTGGCTTAAATTGGAATTGGCCAATCAATGAAATGAGTTGATGATAACGATTGGATAAAAATACAATTACCTAATTAGGAAATTTGAATTAAGAAAAACCTAAATTGAAATTTCAAATTAGAATGTTGACACGATATAATTAACCAATCAAAAAGGAAAAAAGGTATATATGAAATCATGTTAGAATTAGAATGAGGGATAATCAAATTTGGTTGGAGATTTGAGAGAGTGATTTAATTTCTTTGAGTTTTGTTGGTTGATAGCTTCTTACTACTAAGTTAATTGGATCGTTTATATTAAAGGCACTTTCAAGCATTTTAGTTGGCTAATTCTCATGATGGACTCCCCTACCCAATCACAATCTCTCAACAAACAACAACACTTAGGTGTTGTAGGTGGTGCTAAGGGTAATCCAAGTTCTCAAGTTCTACAGTATAATATCCCTAGCTACTCCCCTCACCATACTTATAGTGACTTGGTAATATTTCTTTGGCTTTTTTCGTCAAAAAAATTGATATATTAATTTACAATGTTAACTTTTAGTCCGAAATCAATCCCCCAGTCACACTTCAATATGACACGCTAGATGCCGTTCAACAACATGCTTATAATCAACATCAATATGAAATGGTAATTAACTTTAGTAATTTATTTTTTTTTTTGTCATCTCATAATTAATTTGGTTAATTTAGCCTATGATGAATCAGGCTCATAACATGCAAGCCGCTCCTGTGATTCAGCATATTGTCCCACATATTGCCGAAGAAGCGGAAGAACCTCTCTACGTCAATGCCAAACAATATCATCGTATTCTTAAGAGACGTCAAGCTCGTGCCAAATTAGAGCAAGAGCACAAAATTGCTAAAGCTCGTAAGGTATGAAACATTCATATTATCACTTTTGAAAGTATTATATCAATATATTATTATTAGAAATATCTTCATGAGTCCAGACACAAGCATGCACTTCGTCGTCCCAGAGGTCCCGGCGGTCGCTTTTTGACAGCAGCTGAAGTCGCTGAATTAGAAGCTAAAAAGGCTAAAGAAGCCGAAGAAGGTGGAAATACTGAACAGAATAATACCGACAACCAAAACAATGGTCAAACTGTGAATGCTGCCGGCTCTACACAAACAAATGAGCAATTATCTCTCCAACAGCAAGCTGGTCAGAGCGCTCAAGGAGTTACAGGTTTCCAAGTCCCCGCCCAGGACGGAGTCCAAGGCGAAGCACTTCAAGATCCTAATGCTTCCATTGATCCCTCTCAAATTTAACCAATTCATATTTTGACCACTTTTTTATTGCATCAGGATACCATTTTACATATTGTAAGATAACATCAATTTTTTTCTTGAATCATGGGAATTTTATTATTATTTTTTAAATTTCTATTATATATAAGTATTAACTTTTGACAAATATATTAAAATAAATAAAAATTACCGAATAACTATAAATTTTGGAAAAAACCATTAAAATTTGAATTAGATTAGCTGGTGGGATTTTATATTTGACAATAGCTTGAAATCAGCTACGTATTGATTGGTTGCAAGGGCTGGGTTGCGACCCAATCAAATTGGCTCTTTGTTGATACCGAGTGAATAAGATCTATCTGATGCAATACGATCACTTTGTATTGGTCTATTGCCAATTTGTCAATACCTACCAATCACTCTTTTTCTTTGATTTTGATCCATTCATTAAATTATCCAACAAAATCTCCATCCCATAAATTCTCATATATAAAAAAATTTTATTGGCAAAATAAATTGAAGTAAAGATTAGGATTCGAAAATTTGCAATCAATCCATTGTATTCAGTCAGTTTACTGCAATTTTTAAACAGTAAATTTGATTTGCTAATGGTGGAGAGATTAATAAACAAATTAAAGTATTCTTTGAATAATTTAATTTGGAAGATTTCTTGAACATTAATTTATTTTTCAATTAAATTAATGGTTGTCCTCTTCATAAAATTTGTTATTGAAAATTATAACCAATCACAAAAATAACATATGAGAAGTCCAAAGTATCTGATTTTTATTGATAGTAATCAATATTTATATTGGAAAAAGATTCCTTTATAAAGTAAAATAACGGAAATCAGCAGTATCCATTGTTCATTAGGTAGTTCAAACTTTAGTCCATTAGACAATACGATTCTATTCCAAATATCCATTTTATTAAGATGATCAATACCAGTCAATAAACACTCAATTCCCAAAGTTGATGTAGTTAAAATCCCAATTGTACGAGTATCCCTCAACAATTTCAAATAATATCGAATTAAAATGTAATTAATTCCAATAGATATGAGAGTAATAAATACTAAAATATATATATTAAATGCTTTCAAACTATAAAACCCAATTAAAAAACTAATTATTATAATCATAATAAATATTGGTATAATTCCAAATTTAATCATCATTAAACTATATAATATCCAATTCGAATAGTTTTGGCCTATTTTGAAGCATATAAGAATTAACATGATATGATATAAGATACCAAATATTAAATCAAAACTGAATTGATCTGGATTAGATTCAATAACATTGATAGTAAATTTGAGTTGAAATAAGACCAAATATACAGTATATAAACCTATAGACCACTTTAACCATCTGTTACCATAGTATAATAAATAGTAACCCAATCCTAAGCATCCCAAACCGGTTAATAATTCGATACAGTTACTTGAATAAGAGTAAAATTGAATTTGATCGTTGGATATTGAAATTAAATTCATTTTAGATATTAAGGATAAGAAATTATTTATTATCAAGTGTTTGACTAGTATTTATATAATGAATTTTTTACACTTTAGATAAATATGATTGGTTATTTTTTTTCTTAATTGTTCACATATCCATTGATCTAGCAAATTTTTTCAAATCAAAATATCCAGTAATAATAGTATTAATCAATATATAATCAAAATATACTCTACTTTTCATATATTAAACTAATCAACAAATTAAAATGATAGATTATTATTAATTGAATTATACTTCACATTAAATACAATAATGTATTCATTTTTAATAATAAAAATTAAACAATATGGATTATTCAAATATTGAAATATAATGTATAAAATGAACTTAAGTGATGGATAGAGAATATCTTCTAATATTGGTATTTCGACAATAATATATTCAAATATAGTTAATTAAAATTGATTCCATTTAGGTTGGCCAATTAAAATACAGCCAGCACCCAATTGATGATACTTGATATTATCAATAGAAATATTATTATTTTAAGGATATAGTATAGTAAATATATATATATATATGATTAAATAGTATAATAAAACAAAACACCGCAATTGATTTAAATTTATCATAATTCAAAACCTTTGAATTCTCCACCAATTTAGGAGCAATAATAATATTGAGTCGGTTAAAGGAACTGGGAGCGTCGAGGAATGACTGAATAATTTGAGAGCCTCCTTCTATCATCAATTTATGAATTCCAAGGTTCTTTATCTCTTGGATACTGTCGATGATATTAAATTGATCTATTGATACCAGTCAATTAGAAATTGCCAATAAATGATAAATAATATAATAGAGTTTATTATTTTTGATTGGTGATATAATGACAAGTACACTGATCCCTCTCAATTTCTGTAACCATGAATATTATTAAGCAATTTATTAGTAAAAATAACATAGATTACACATTCAATTCAGTTTGATCACAGTTGTCAGTTGTAATAATAATTGGTTTTTTAAAGTGATCAGTTCACAAAAAATATTAATTTAATTGAAAATTGCGATTGATTACCATTCGTGTGGGATACTTGCCATTAGTTGAGTTTTTGATAAATCTAGCAATGATAGAATAAATTAATATTGTTATTGTTAATGATAATGGGAGATATATACCAATTAATTTGGGATCATCAGATAGACAGATATTAATATCAATGAAAATTCCATCGTGAATATTTCTGAATCTTTTGATGTAGTAATTAATCAATCATTTATATTTAACAAGTAAAATTACTTATGAGTCATGATTAACGATGGTTTACCACTTAAAATAAATGATTTATTGGGTTCTGAACTCAATTTTCCATATAAACTCTGAGCAAATATCAGAGTAATAATTTCTTCTAAATCATGATAAACTAAATCAAATAACTGATTACATTCTAATATAGTAATTTGTAATTCAGTATTGCCACCTAATATTTAATTTAATTTGATTAGTTTATTATAAGATGAAATGCGATATAAATTTGATGGGAGAATACGATTTTATTACGCTTGAAGAGTAATATACCTTGGGTCCTCATATGACCTAAATTTAATATTCAACTAAAACTTAAAAAATCATATAGTATTGAAATATTATGGAACAGATAGTGATGTTTAATTACATATATGGCTAAAAGTTTATTAACTGATGAAATACTTATATCAAATTATATAAAATAAGGTTAATAGTTTAAAATGAATAAAGAGTAAAAGAGACTGACATCATAATAGTAGCCGAATTCACATCTATAAGTTTTTGGAATTGATTAAAGGGGATTGAATATTGTACATGAACTAAAAATAATTATATTTCCACTAAATAATGATATGCATATCATACCTCACTATCTTAAATAATTAGTGCAATATTTTCGATTTCTTAGCTCCGTTCAACTTTCTCTGCTTTTCCTCTTCGATAATTAATTCGGCTTGGGATAGAGGTCTCTTAGGAGGTTGAGTAACTGGTTTTGGCGATGAGATATCTGCAGTTTTAGTTGACGACGAAGCGTTAGCCTTAGCCAATGAGTTGAGAGATTTTGGTTTGAATCCCGAAGGTTTAGAAAGAGCGGGTTTTTTTATGACCATCTGTAGTTTGATGGGACCATTATCATCCCGTTTGAGTTCAGATTCAACTTTGGGCTTATCTTCCTCCTTCTCTTTGGCAAGTTCGCGAGCTTTGTCAATTTGCTCTTGGAGTAGACGTTTTTGTCTATCTTCGTCATTAGCATCTTGACGATCTTTCTTTTCAATAGCAGCCTAATTATATTAAATATTGATTAATATAAAATATAAATTGAATAATCATAAATTCTTACCCTTCTCGCAAGTTCCTTAGGAGAGTTATCAATCCAAGATACCCACCAACCTCTGTCATCTTGGTCCACATGACATAAACCCTCGCGACCCAAATGCATGACAAATTCAGTAAGAGAATTCCATCTGGTAGCATTCATATGAAGATGAGAGCGATCGGAGATAACTTCTTGATATACTTTATTGGCAAAAGTTCTTTTAATGCCATGTCTGAAATATTGATTAATGAATAACTCATGTATTAAATAAAAGATTTTAGAATAATTACCTCGAAGATAAAATTGACAAATATTGAGCTTGAAACTCCCTAGAAAAATTATGGATAAATTTTCCGGGATTTTCTGCAAAGATAGCCATTTGTCTCTGGTGAGATTCTGAGTTAATATGACACTAAAACCAAATTATTAATATTTTATAGACATCAGTAACATAATTAACTTACTTTAAAACCATTATCATCTCTACATTGTTTTTCGCACATTTGACAGTAGTAACGTAATTTTTGTAAACCTTTTGCTTTAATTCTGTTAGCAATTGCTTTGGGTGTTAAGAATCCGTCTTTTGCCATTTTGAATTATTATTTAAATATTAATGAGTTATTTTGTTAATTAAAAATCAAAAAATGTGACTAATTTGATAAATTAATAATTAAATTTAATCATGATAAATCTCAAATAAAATAAATTATGGGAATTTTTTTAGTTTGAAAAGTAATCTTCCCATAAAAATTCCATTTTAATTATCAAAATTTAAATTTAAGGATAGACAGTCCCACTACAGTTTTGTTTATTATATAAATATTTTAAAAAATGATAAAAATTAGAACTATATTTTTTACAAGTATAATAATTCTTACAGTTAGCTTATTAATTAATCGTTTTTTCCAAAATTTTATTCCAAAAATTCATCATTTTGAATACAATGAAAAATTTTATGGATTTAAATTAACAGATATTAATGAAAAAGAATTTAAATTAGATACATTAAAGGATAAAGTGATATTAATAGTGAATTCGGCATGCGAATGTGGTCATATTAGTCAATTAAAACAGTTGGAATCTATTTATAGGAACTATAAAGGGAAGGGATTCGAAATTATATTGGTTCCATCTGATCAATTTGATCAAGAGTTGGAAACTAATTCAGGTATAATTTGTAATTATTGAATAGGCATTTTAGTTTATTGATTTCAATATTTTCTAGAAATTTTCAATTTTTTGAATAATAATTACAATGTACAGTTTAAAATAATGACCAAAGTGTAAAAGAGCAAAGTAATATAATTATTGATGTGATATTAACTTTGGTCTTAGTTGGCTTAATGGTCCCAATTCCGATCCACTCATGAATTATTTAACCAGTGAACTGGAGCACCCTTCTGGTGGCAATAAAATTAAATGGAATTTTGAAGTAAATTTAAATAATATAATATTGAATTAATATTAACTCAAATATTTAGAAATTTCTAATTGATAGGAGAGGATTTTTAAGAAAACGATTCGCTGCTTATACCCAACCTAGAGATATTGTTCAATATATCGAAGATTTATTGTAACATAAAATTAAATTAAATTGTTGGCGAATGGATTGGCATGGATGGTTATACTCTGGATTCTAACTTCTTTTAAGGGTCGATTCTTTGCATCTACGGGTAATGCTTCGATCGTATCCAATGTTGTATCCACTCCGTCAATGACTCTAGATAGATTAATAGGTTATTGAATAGTTCGTTTAAGTGATAATAAATAATGTAATTACTTTCCAAATACTGTATACTTGCCATCCAAATGGGATTGCTTGGAATAGGTGATAAAAAACTGGGAGCCATTAGTATCAGGTCCAGAATTCGCCATACTCAATATTCCTCGACTATGATGCTAATATAAATAAAACTTAGATTTAATTTAAATGAATGTTAATAGTTAGTTGAGGATTACTCTTAAAGTGGGTTTAATCTCATTAGCAAATTTTTTATTCCATATTGATGTACCTCCCTTCCCTGTACCTTAATCAAATTTTATCATTTAAATTATTGTCAATGAGTATTTAATTAAATATACCTGTAGGATCACCAGTCTAAACTATAAATCAATTAAATATTCAATAAAATCAAAGTAAAATATTTACCTGAAACATAAAACCCTTGATATTTCTATGAATTAAACAATTATCATAATAACCAGAAGCTGCTAGAGCTAAAAAATTCTAAAAAAAATTAATATTAAATCAATTATATATGAATATAAACAATATTTACTTCACAAGCTTTGGGTACGCTTTCACAAAATAATTCTAATTTTAAATCACCAACATCGGTGTGTAATGTAACGGACTAAAATATATAGATAAATAAATTTAAATTAATTTTATTTTATTAAGTTACCATTATTTCAAATTTACTATTAATCAACAAATTTTGATGAAATTAAATGTCAACTTAATCATGAAATTTATTGTAATGGTAAACTGGTTTAAATTTTATGGGATAAAAAATCTAATTACATAATAAATGATTTATTAAATAAAATTTAAAAATATTTAAAAGTAATATTTATGATAAAATAGGTAAAAACTAAAAAATATTATATTAATATTGATAATATACAGTATATTATATGTAACTTACATTGCCGACAATCATCAAAGGTACATCAAAGATATCCCTTTTGATGGTAAAACAGTATGCGCAGTTTACAGTTTGATTATTGGGGGTTAGTAAAGTGCATGTGGTCATTACAGACATTTCAGAGTTATCAAATGAGTGAGTCGCATACCTTTCCCAGTATTCAACAGCTGAACTATCGTCCATAATCTATTAATAGATGTTAGAGGTATGTAATGGGTTGGTATTGATTGAATTTACTTGATAAATATAAGTAGAAGTAGAAAGTAACTGCTCCTTAGTCCACTGTGTCAGCATTGTAAATTCTTTTCCGATTAATACAATTTCGCCATTGCGTCGCCATACGACTGTGGGGGTGCCTGATAGTTGGATTAATTTGTCAAATTCCTAAATTTTCAATTTAGTTAAATAAAAATAACCTTAAATATGATAAAATTACCAATAAAGTTCTTTGGAAACATTTTTCAACGAATACTAAATCTTCTTCTGTCAAGTTCATGATTTGAGAGATGAAAGATGGTCGAAATTGGGTAATTGCTCGACATATTCTAAGAATATTTTCTTTGCTCATTCTATAAAAATTAATTAGTATTATGAGAATGAGTAGAGAAACAGAATGAATTAGTTTACCTCTCTTGAATATGCTGTAATAAGAAATGATAACCTGAAGTGTAGTCGTGAGCTTTGTGAATCGAGTTATAAATTTGGTGGACTTGAACGAGACGACGCTTAGCGTTGCCTATTTTCTTGGATGTTGCAGCTTTATGCAACTGGTTAGGTCCACTTGTGGATGGTATTGAGGGACTTGGTGAAGATGACTGATCCTTGGAAGAAATTTGAGTTGGCCAAGATCCGTGGTCGGCAAGTCCCATATCAGGATAGGTTTGATATGGGACTTGGTTAAAGTTAGTAGGGGCATTTAACATATTACTTAACATTCCATATTCGGAATTAGCAGTTTCAGAAAAGAAACCATAATTCACATTAGGAAAATTGAACATTTGGTTAGTACCTAATATTAAAATTATCAATATATAATTTATCAATAATACATAATTGTAATACTTACCAAGTGTAAAGTCCATAGAACCTTGTGAAGTTTGCTTTAATTAAAGTTTGTTAGCAAATTTAGAAATACTACTTGATTATTTCAAAATATTCACCTGAGCATAGTTATTATTAGTGGTAACTGAAGGAATAGAATAATTGACTGAGGATAATAAATCAGATACACTATTATTGCTACTGTTGATTGTTGTAGGGTTTGAAATGTTAGTTATATTAGTAATAGGTTGCACAGGTTCTGGTGGAGGTATTGGACTTTCACTACCCATATATTTAGCTCTCTTGCGATACCCATCCTTACAGGTATCAGCAATCTTTCTTTGTACACAACGGTTACAAGGTCTATCTATTAGATACAAAAATAAATTATCTATTTACAAATATTTATGTTTAATAAAACATACTAGAATCGCAGGTAACATGAGATTTTTGACAGTTATTACAAGCTCTACTGGTTTTCTTTTTTCTAGGTAATTTCACCTTTTCTTTATTATCCTTGTTATTTTTAGTTTTATCATTAGTATTATTATTTTTGTTGTTATTATTAGTATTTTCTGGTTCCATTTCACTTAATACAATAAATCTATAATTTAATGTGTTTTCTTTAAAATAATAATAAAAATATATTTTTACTAAATGATCATTTGTTAATTCATTTAAAATCCAAAATTTGGGTTTATTGGATAAATTATTATTGGATTTTTATTGACTCATATACATTCATCAATGATTAATTATTATGTGTGATCTTTAGATCATCTGATATGCTTTGATGGGTATTAAAAGTGATTTATATACCTTAATGGTTATAACTAATTATATACTTATTTATTAAATATTGATCTGTGAATTATTTATCTTAAAATGAAAATAAAAACACGAGATTAGCTTGCTAGAGTTAAATAATTAAAATATAAACAGCAAATAACACATATTCAAAATATAAGGTTAATAGTTGGATCAAAGTATATTGAATGATATTTCAATGTATTTTGGAACCTTAATATTATATAATTTCAATTGTAATATATTGTATTGATAAAAATATATATAGTATATATAATATGCATTTGTGTATTGATCATTTAAGCGATTGTCTTGAACATAATCTATATAAGTTATAAAATGCTAAGCTCATTGAAAATTTCAAAGTGATCTATATATTTATTATATTAGAATCATAAATTAATTACATCCTATTAATACAAAATCCAATACTATTTGAATTTTATGTACTAGAAACATCGCTAACATCTTCTTCTTCATCGTCACTATACTCTGTATTTTTCTTAACATTACAGAAATATAAAGGTCCAAATCCTTGGGCAGTATCAGGTAAGCACATCCATCCATGCTTAGTTGCCTCACCCAATTCAAATTTAAGGGGCTGGACTAATACTTCATCACCAAATCGCTTGATTAATTTGTCGATAATATCGTCATTTTCCATTGGACTAAGTGAACATGTTGCGTATACAAGTTGACCTCCAGGCTTGAGCATATACCAAGCTGACTGGATCAAACTGTATTGACGATCCGCATTAAATTTGGTGAGTTTAGTCGACCAACTGCTTAACTCTTGGGGTGAATGTAAAACATGACGTTCAGTAGAGCATGGAGCATCTAAGAGAATACGATCAAATTTATTGGCTCCAAACAATCCATATTTGGTTCCGTCCACTTGTGTTATTTTATATTGAATCAAGGGAGGGGCGTGTGTGGGTTGGAAATAAGAGTTTAATACATTCTTCAAACGATGGAATCTAGTTTGACTAACTTCGTTACTATGTAAAGATCCAGTTCCTCCTAAAAGATATTGACCAATTGCGACTGATTTCCCACCGGGAGCTGCACAGAGATCTAAGACATCGTGGTGGTTCATAATATTCAGAGCTTGAACAGGAAGTAAAGAAGCAGCGTCCAACAAGTAATGAGTAAATACTCCTTGTTCATCCTGCTGGGGACTTGGGAAAGGATTGTTGGTCTCTTGGGATACTCTATGCAAGGTGGTAATATCATTTAAAGAATCTCCGTACTTTAGCAATTCTTGAGTTTGAGGGCTAGAAATAGTAGGTAGATTGATTAAACAAGCATGTCTTGTAGGCTTGAAAAGTGCTTTAATTAAAGTGGACCACCTCTCTTGTCCATAAATATTTGAATAATAGTGAATGAATCCTTTAGCTGATTTTTGAGGTGCTTTCTGATCTTTACCCATATTTTCTATTTTCTATTTTCTTATTCTTATTTTGTTAACAATAATTTATTCAATCCAGATTTATAGTAAATTTAACTAAAGAAAAAATTAAATTGAGATTGTGGGTATATCAAGAATTTCAATTTAACAATTGGATTGAAGTATGCAAATTGTGATTATTTATTATATTGATCTTAAATATTGCACAGAGTTGATAAATATGTAAAGCTATTTAACAACAAATATGTTGATAAAGGATTTATAAGAAAATATGTTTATATCTCTGTAGTATCATATTATTTATATATTGATTTTAATTATCAAAAACCTCGAATTATTTTTTAACAATAAATATATTGCAATTCATTAATAACTAAGTTGTGAAATAAAAAGCTTAGATAACAATTTGGTACCAAAAATCACCTATGAATATAAACATCACAATATACATACCACAAATGTTTTTATTAATTTTGCTTTCAGATAAAAAATACACTATTGTTAAAATTGATAAATTTAATAACAATTTTGATACAAGATACCCAAACATTTTCTGAATGAATTTACAAAATTCATGATTATGTGAAAATCATTGTTCCTTATTAACCAAAATATAATATTTCCTAAGATTAATGATCATTCATGTTTAATAAATTTTTACAAATTATATTTTTTTGATTATATCAATTACCTAATTTAAATTTAATATTTAATGAATTTGAATAATGTCTTTGATATTTTGATATCGAATAAAATTTTGAATTAATAGATAAGATCTATATTCATCTAATATAGATTATTGTAATTTAAATATTTCAAACTATTATCTTTATATTACTTATTGACAAATAATTTTGAAATTTCACTGAATAATGTAATCATTGAAAAATAATCTTAATATTCGTAATATTCACTATCAAAATAACGTTTTTAATATGTGATTGATATAAGTATTTGATATATAAATATTTATCTGAAATCGCGTTGTACATATAATATCAAAATTGAAAATAGGTTGTTCTTTATAGAAATAGAAATTCATTATTAAATATTAGGTATTGCAAAAATTGCAAATGATTAATAAATTGAACAAACAATAAATAATAAAAAAGTAATTGTTGATTTACAATAATATATCAAAAATAATATTAAAACAATTAATAAAAATTTGAAATGGAAAATACACCCAAGATGGACACAAATTAGCAATCTTAAGATTTAAATATTTTACTCTGCTTATTGAACTAGCTCAATTAATTATAATTTTTTAAACTCAATTTCATTTAGTAATTTTGATTTATTTCCATTTTGGTATCTTTTTTTGAATATACTTTTTCAATGTTATCAAATATTGAATCTCTTATTCTGCTTATATTTAAATATCATTTATTATTAATATTATCATCATAATAATGAAACACTTCAATCAATTTCCCTTTGTGAACTCTGTAATCGAATTTAATAAGTAACCGCCTATTTTTTGATATGAATACATCTTGACTTTAAATTATATTCTTGAGTGTTATTGTCAACTACCGCTAAGATCCGTCAATGAGGAGCTGAAGAATTCACCACGAGGTCATCACATTGATGTATAAGGATTCCCCAACTCATTAGTAGACACAAGCGCATTATCCAACGATTAACTCCGGTAGTTAACCAAGTTTCTCCCCAGCTAACCATTACACAGTTATTTTGGAAAAATATCTTCCAAACTGACCTCAACAACTCTAATTTACTATTTACTCCTCTTACACTAATCCTTATGCAAAAAATTAGAAAATTACTACTTCTTCAATAGCAAAAGATATTGAATGATTCCATATGCAATTATCAAATGGCTTTAAGTTATATTATAAGAGCTAATTGTTATATAGGCTCTAATAACAGGATTTGACAACTCAAAGTGCTAATTTTGATTGATAAGTAAAGCTTTGATATAAACTTGTAACTATTAGAAAAAGTTAATATTTGATTAATTGCAACCAAGCAATATATTTGATATATTGAAAATTTATGTTTTAAAATTTTAAACTATAATGAAAATTTATCTAAGATTATATAGAATTTATAATAAATATATCTTGATCTAATTATTTTCAATTAATAATTTTAATTTTATTAATACATATTATTTAATAGCCAAAATATTACTTTTTATTATTATTTCAAAGTCAAAAATAAATAATTTGATATTCAAAAATAATTGTATATTTTTTTATTATCTTATAAATTAAATATAATATTAATATTCATGTTAATAATTTTATAAATATTATTTTTAAGCTTTAATATTTTAATGATAAATATTTTAAATATATAAATATATATACTAATAGTTTCTAATACTAAATTATATAAAAAAAGGATTTATATTTTAATATAGGTTTATTATTAATTAATAAAATCTTTTTTTATTAATATTTTTTTAACATTTAATATCAATTTAGGTTACAATTAATATAAAGAATAAATATTATAATTTATTAAATTTTATTAAAAATCAATAATAAATAATTTATAATCCTTTAAACTTTACTAAAAGCTAATAAAGTTAGTATTCTATTTAAATCTAATAAATAACTTTTTTTTATTTTAAAACTAGAAATTAAATTTTTAAAATTTGATAAATTTTAGAAAACTAATTTCTATTATCTTAAATTTAAAATA
>JNEM01013207.1:0-11508 GCA_000697335.1 Conidiobolus incongruus B7586
AATAAAAAATATCCCTAAATTATTTTAAAAATATTTATCAAAATATAATTTATTTAGTTTAAAATATAAAAATATATTATTAAAAATTTTATATATTATAATAATTTACAAATATAATAATTAATTATTTTTAAATAGATTATTAATTTATTAAAATTTATTAAAAAATTATTATAATTTTATTTAATATTTTATCTTATATTTTTATAATTTTTTATAAAAAGAACTAAATTTTATTAATCATAATAATTTGTTATAATACCTTGCATTTTAATTACAGCTTAGTAAGATTTGTTGATTTAAATTTATTCTAATTTTTTTAAGTTATAGTTATATTTTAGTCTATTTATATTATATTTTTATTAATTAATATTAGTTTAAGTTTTGATATATATATTGAATATATATTATTAATATTAAATTGCTTAGATAAGTCTTTAGTTATAAAAAATGGTTACTTATAATATAGATATTTACTTTATATGTAACTCAAAATAGCAACAAAAAATAATATTTTTAAGTTAAATTATCTTTAAATAATATTTTTTTTAACTATAAAATGGAAAATATAATAATAAAGGATAATTGTAAATATATTATTTTCTTTGTAATCTGTTTATAAATTTTAAATAATTTTAAATGATTTATGATTTAGTTTTAATAACACTAAAATAAAAGACTATTAATAATTACTATTTAATTAAAATATTATTAAATATAAAGTAAATTTTTTATCAAAAATATTTTAATTAGAAATTAATTAATAAATATATATAGTTATGAAATATTAACTCTTATATATATTTCAAAATTATTAATATTCAAAATTTATAATATATTAGGAAAAACAAAAATTAAAAATTTTATATTTTTTATTGAATTAATAATTTCAAAATTAATATAATTGGAAATTTTTTATATAATATTAGTAAATTTAGATTATCTGAAATTAATTTACCATATTTTAGAAATAAATTTCAAAATAATGATTTGGTCAATAGTTAAAAATAATACATAATTTATATTTAATAAAAAACTTACAAATATTCAGAATTGGTTAGTCAATTAATTAAGAGTAGGGAACTTTTATTATTATGAAATATTATTTTAGAGTTATTATAAATAATGGTGATTTTAACCTTGATTATTCTAATTATTAAGATTTAAAATCAAACTATAAATCATTTTTAATATTCCTTTTCTTGCCAAAGATTTAATGGAAAATAAAAAGTGTATATTTAATTAAATTGTACATAAGTTTGATTTGTAATTCTTATCTCATATTGTGATATCAACAATTAAAGTCAAAAAGTTGGTGAGTAATAAAAAAAATGAACAAAGAAAGCATGCTAAATATCAGGAGTAAAATAACAATCCAAATGCTTATTAACAATAGCAACAGAATAGAGTTTATTAATATAATCAATAGGATAAATTCCTATAATCTCAATTGTTACTAAAGCAACAAGTAATCTTGGCAGTTTCTCTTATAATATTATACTAGTGTTGGACATTTAACCACAATCCATAACCTTATTGAAATACCTAGCAACTAATGAATGGATATATATGGAGTTTTCATTACTTTTAAATTGGATAGAACATTTAAACACAAATCCGTATTTGTGAAATATAGCCTCAGAATTATCATCATACTACCAAAACCCATCAAAGCTGCTTTTGTAGATCATACGGAAGCATTTGTCAAACGTAAAAAGGTCAGTTTTAATTGCAAAAATATAGATGCTGTTTTTGGTGGGTTTTTTGGTATTCAACTTAATAAATTTTGATGTTGAAAAGTTGACAAGTATTTCAACTTCTACTACTCTAACTGAATAGCTTGTAAGATTTGAGCAAAGTGATAAATTGTTGCTGAGGTAGTTTTTGTAATACTTAAGTCTGAAGAACATGTCATCTGCAGGTTCCAAAATCACTAGGGAATCAAAATTATTTATGTTGTGACAGAAATTTTAATATTCTTTTTAATTACAACAAAATTGTCATTCTACTTGATGTAAATTATTTTGTTAGTTTCCTCATTTGTGAATGTAGACACTTTCGAGAATTAAACATTCATAACTTTTAAAATATTGTGCACAACTTAGAATGGTTTATTGGCCCAAGATTGAAGAAAGAGCTTTTCAACTTAGTCAAAATAAATCGTCATAGAAAAGTTGGAATTTATCCTTTTCACCAAAGAGAAAAGTGATGCTTGTGCAGTTGTTTATCAAATAAAACTGGAATTGGTTAGATAAAGGATTAATTATGGTCACAATATTTCAACGGTTATCATTATTTCTTTTTCCAGGTTTTTTGTTTAAAAAATATTTAAAATATTTCAAAATTTTTTAAGCTGAAAAATAATACAAAATAATATTAAATTGATTGGTATATCCACTAAAGAAGTCAATAATTATTAATATCAATTAGAAAACAACATGTATATTTTCTAATTATTGAATTCAAGCTTTATTACCAAAATTAATAATATTTTATAGATTTAATCAACGTTTATGATAGGAGCAAATAAATTGATTTATTTAAATGTTATTCACATTATTTATAAAAATTTCTTACCAATTATTTTTAATTTAATCATCTAGGAATATTTCAACATGATTGATTATTATTTAAGAATAATAATTAATTCAAAGTCTCTCAAAACAATAAAATCAAAATGGAAAGATTTGAATCACTAAATCAATTATACTTTATCATTCCAGGATTTTTTAAAGCTAGTAAAGAGTTCAATTCCAATATAAAAATTGTCAATTATCATTATTTCAACGGTAGCAAATTTCATGTAGAATGGATTAATGAGTTATGGTAATTGGGATGTAATGGGAAGTTTATAGAGGTTCAGGATGATATATTGATAGACAGAAACCTTGAAGTTTTTAGAATTTGTGGACGATTCCTACTTTATTTTGAAAAACACTTGTGATACTTAAATGTAAATTTACAACTTGGAAAATTACTGTAAGCTGTAAAGTTTTTAAATATTTCGGTTGCTGACAAATTTTTACTAGTGGATGAGGTATTCCTAAAGTAACCATTAACCCACAGTTCCAAATCTTCATGTTTATCTTTACAAGTTGTCAATATCGCAACTAATAATTTTTTCATTAATATCATCTTACCTAACAATCTTCACGCCTATCTACATAAATACCAAAATGAATTATTCTTTGGTGAATCTGAATCAAAGCTTGGAGACTTCGATTAGGAATTTGGCTGCTCAATTAATTTTTTAAAATCAGCGAAGGGTTAATATATCCAAAGGGATGGCAATTTTTTAGAAATTACAAATGATGTCTATGCTGGTAATGGTATTACTTATTCTGAGAAATTGACAACTCTTTGGTTTCAATTGGATTAATATGGCGATGATTACAGTTATGTAATTAAGTGAATTTCAAAATATTTGGGAATTGATTCTATAAAAAGTGGCTGTGGATTTAGCTATTTTCTCGAGGATATCGAATCAACTCACACATTTCAATTTCTTGTGGATTTGGAAGCTTCAAACATTTAATGGTGTATCATTTAATAATTTTTTTGGTATCATTTTATTCAATATAATTTGTATATATAATTATTATTATTTCATAATTTTGGAAGATTTTGAATAAATATAAATATTAAAGAAAATAATTGTTAGAATATGAGGCTTATATTACTATAATTTGCTTTATAATTTTATTTACTAGATTTTACATTTTCATTCAATATTATAATAAATCAATAATATATATAAACTTATAAAAACTCGAATTTAGATCACACTTAATGTTATAAAATATCCAATGTTTTATTATGATTAGATACAAAGATTTCCTGATAAAAGAGCCATTAATTTAATCATATTATGCCAATATTTTGATTTTATAATTTTATATCAAAACTTGATAACTGTATTTTTCTGATCAAAAATTTATCAAAATTTTAGACAATGTCAACTCAAATTGATATATGTTAACTTTAAAAATGGCCGATACCTTACAATTAAAAAAATTATGAAGGTTTTATTTTCAAGTTGATACCTGATCACAAGTTATTGCTCTTACTTCATAATATCAATTTTAATAAAAATAATTGGCCTATAAACTTGCAGAAAAAACAATTCCCCAACTGAAACATCATCCAAGCAACCAATACTCTGAGGTTAATAACACTACCACTCCTAATCCCAATTTCAACTATTCAAAATTCAAAATTTGAGAAATGGACAAAAATAGAACATTTAAAATTATACAAAATATAATAAAATAAAGCCATTTTTTATATTCCAGTTGATAACATGTTAAATAGCATATATTCTCAATTTCTAAGTTGGTATTATAATTTTGAAGTTATTCAAATCAATAGTATTTGATCACATTGAAGATCGAAATGATTTGAATAAAATTGAATTAATGATACATTTAAATATTTTCATTAAAATTATAAAATTATTCAATTATCTTATATACAAGAAAAATTTTACTAATTAGGTAATTGACAATTTAAAATCTTAAATTTGAGAGTAAAAATCGACATCAGCATATAAATGCTAATAATATATTGAATTTATATCTTTAAATTGAAATTAAATGAATTCAATCCTAATTAATCATGTTCTGGATACAGAATAAGGTTAATTATTCTTTCTGATATCAATTATTGATGGATAATAATTTAAATTTGATGTAAACATATATAACTTAATCACCAACACTTTAAATTCAAATCAATATATTATAATTAAAAAAAAATTAATAATAAATATTTTGGTACACTTGAGTTTTTCGATATTGATCCAAAATTTGGTATATCAAATGTAACTTCTAGAAAAATAGGATCTGAATTATTACTATTAAATTTTTATTACCCAAATTGTATTTATTAACAGTGTTAGGTACCTTTTCTAATGTGATTACCTTTTAAAATCCAACTACCTTAAAAGGTTATTGAATGCCAATTTAAATATTACTAGAAAATGAAATCATGTTTAGGAACCGCCAATCACGCGTCACAACTTTGAGGTATGGTAAGGGATTGGAAGCAAAAAGGTTTTTGGTTCAATTTTCACCTACTAAATAAAGGTCCCTGAATACTTTATAAATAATCCTAATAGTACAAAATTCAAAGTTTTGATAATTTTTTTAGTTTGAAAAAAATTAAAAAAAACAATAATCTAATAATAGTTATATATTGACAATAGTATTTAATTAATTATTTAATAAATATTATATTATCACAACTTATTTTAATATGATTATACTCACAACAATAATTCTAATACTTATTTCAAGAGTAATTGGAGAAACTTGTAAATTAGACAGCGACTGTTATAAATTAAATTTACCCATTCAGCAAAATGATTTAACTTCTTTGGCCAATTACTTCTGCGTGAGTGGCGAGTGTAAATACCTCGTAAAAGCAGGTAAAACCCTTCCCAATTAATTTTACTTAATTATTAACTCAAAATAGGCGAATTCTGTAATCAGCCCAGCGACTGTATCGCTTACGAATATTACAAACGTAGTAATCAGAGTACTACCAATATAAACCTTTGTAGTTCCGAATTTTGTACTTTAGAAAGTAATTGCGACGGTGCTTGGAGTTTAAACAACGCTCCAAGATTTGCTCAGAGTACGAAGTGTTGTTCAGGAGTGCCTCTGGAGGGTCAGTGTCCAGCTCAGGGTCTGACTAATGTGGATGTTTGTGGGTATTCGACACAATGTAATGCACACTATGGTGGGGCGAGCACTTGCCAGAAGGGGAAGGAACAGCAGAATATCTGGATCGGGTGCTTGTTGGTATTGTTGGCTGGTGCAGTTCTCA
Organism: Conidiobolus incongruus B7586; assembly: GCA_000697335.1. Taxonomy (NCBI): domain Eukaryota; kingdom Fungi; phylum Entomophthoromycota; class Entomophthoromycetes; order Entomophthorales; family Conidiobolaceae; genus Conidiobolus; species Conidiobolus incongruus. The sequence continues at coordinate 5,827 of JNEM01013207.1, forward strand.
ATCTCGGATTGAATATTCAGAAATTTGCGCTGAATTATCATAATAATCAACCACCTTTGGAGGATTGTCCCAATCCAGATCATAACCCTCCACAAGGGAATCAACCCCATCCTTTGAGCAGAAGTAATAGTAACTATTATCCCCCTCATAGCAGTGGCCCCAGTTCGCCTAATTCAGAGAGTAATCCATCAGAAGATTTACCCGAAAGTTCGCGAAGATTGAATATTGTCATCGATCGGGAAGGTGCTCCACCACTACATCGGAATCATTCCGCTCCCGCTAGTCCAACGAGTCCGAGATCGCCGAGAAGTTTTCACCACAGGACTTTAAGTCGTGCGAGTATCCCCCACAGCGTCAGAAGTTTGAGTACTGCACTCCAATCGGTTCGAGAACAAGCTACGAAGTGGGAGAGATTTATTCAGCGTGTAATGGCAATATGGAGCCACAGTATAGTATCTCCGTTGTGGGTATTCGGACTATTTATCTACATACTCGGAGCTCTCCTCAATTTTGCAGCGTTGCAATTCGCTCCCCAATCCCTGATCGGCCCCTTAGGATCCGTATCACTAATCACAAACATCATTCTAGCACCATTAATTAACAAGGAAAAAATCAGTCGTTGGGATTTCTTTGGCATTTTGCTCATCATCGGAGGTTGCGTCCTAGCCGTAGTATTCGCTGGAATCGTTCCCCAAAACTATCGAATTTGCGTACTACTAGCACTCTTCCGACGTCTACAAACTATAATTTATTTAATCGTTATCAGTTTCTTGGTACTAGCGAGTTTTTATTATATTCATACGGTTGAAAGTAATATGGCCGAACCTACAATCCCTCCGAATCCCCATTCCCAACACCGTATTAGTCAGAGTAATTTACAGGGATTAGAGCCTGTCACTGAGGTGAATACTTCAGAAATCCATGGAGTTACAGAGAAAGTGTCTAATCCGGTGGAATGTAATGAATCTACTACGAAACGACCTTGGTATAGACGTCTATTTACTAAGATTTATAAGCACTATCAAGCGTTTATGAATACGATAACCCCCACATTCAAAGAGCCTTTGACACATAAGAGCAAACATTACAAGTACGCACTCCCTATTGCATATGCAGTAATTGCTAGTTTAATGGCTACGTTGACTACCATGTTTGCCAAAACTTTAGCCAATTTATTCACGGAATCTGTTTTCCATGGTCGCAACCAATTTAATAACTATCTATCGTGGATTATTCTACTCGTTGTAATTGTTACTGCTCTACTTCAACTCTTTTGGATTACGATGGGACTTCAGAGGTACGACGCATTATTACAAGTTCCTGTGTTTTATGTAATTTGGACAATATTCGACATAATAGGAGGTGGTATTTACTTTAATGAATTTGCCGGATTCACAGCACTCCAATATTGTATGTTCATACTTGGTGTAGCAATTATTTTTAGTGGAGTAGCTGTTTTGAGTCATAGGATGAAAGATGCACCCTTGTAAATTTATACAACTGTGTATATATAATTTATAATAAAAAGTTGAAATTGTAAATATATAAAAATGAATGAATTTATTAATATCAAATGTTATCTATTGAATCTATGATTGAATTTTAATGACGTTTCGATTTCTTATTGTGTTTAAATTGTGGTTTCGATTTCTTATTAAATTTCTTATTAAATTTGGGTGCGTAACTAGTTTCGAATTCATCTTCGGAACTATCTTCGTCACTTCCCTTACCTTCAGGTTCGCTATCTTCATCCTGAACAATAGATTTAGGCGCAGTGTCAGTTTCCTTTTGGTTAGGGTTCAACAATTTATATTCGCGACTAGTCGTATCCACTTCAAAGTCAGGATCTTCGAAAAGATTGCTGAAACGGGAGTCATCCAACAAACTAGCTTTCTTGTTTTTGGCACTGCGTTGCATCTTGTCCTCCAAAGCTTTATCCAAGAGGTGTTGGTTGACCTTAGCCTTCTTCTTGACACCCTCCACACGACTCTTGCGCTCGGCTGCCAACTTGTCGGCGATGCGCCGCGTCTTGTATTCCTCGATTTCGAAGGGATTGGCAATGAGCCTAGCTTGCTCGTACAAACGAATGTCCATCAAGAAACCGTGCATATAGCCACGTAACACTCGCGTACCCAACAAATGCTCCAATCCCAATTTTACCAACTCTGACCTCGTAACGAATTTGTAATCGTCGTAAATGGTAGTATGAGCTTGTTCCTCCAATTCCTCTGTGATATTTTCCAAAAAGGTACACCACTTAGGAGCTGGTCCCAATTGAGGAATATAAAAAGTATGCATTTCGGGTCCCTCGTTAGCTAACATTAGCATACCACTATCCGGGAAGTGAACGAAATCGTTGATATCGTATTGGGGTTCTAAACTGGTAAAGTGCTTACCACTAGGTACATCCCAAATCTTGAGGATTTTACTGTCAGCTGTAGCTAATTTGGCACTGTCGCTGTGTGGAGTATACAACCATTGCATGCGTTTAATTGGTAAACTGTATTGATGATCTTTAACGAGGTAGGGTTGGCTGCCACGTAAATCGTATAAAAGTACTTGACCTCCTGCTAACCCTACGGCCATTTGTAATCCACTGTTGTCAAATTTGAGACTTGTAACATCAAGGTTTTCGTTAGCATTATTGATCATATGAGTAGGTAAGGTCGAAAAGATTGAAGTGACTTTAGATCTAGATCTGGGATCCCAAAATTCCATTAAACCTTCCGATCCTCCAAATCCAATTAGGTGATGAGCTGGCGAAATGTCCATACAGTTAATACCAACTTCGGGATTGAAGGAAGTTTGTAATGGATTCAAGAATCTTCCCTGCTCCAAATTCAATCTATAAACTTCATCTCCAGAACTTGCAAGATATAAATCACAGCTGGGATAATGATATTTCAAATCTCTACCAAACTAAACTTCAATGAATAAAAAATTAATTTAATTAAAATAATATAAATTACCTTTGGAATTCTAGTCTTAAATCTACACTCCCCAGTTGTATGAAATTCCACATACCTATCACTTTGCAAATGTACACTCTTAGTCCAATCGTCACTCAACATTTCGAAAGCTACATTCTCAGCATTCGTATTCCTTTCAAACTTCAGCGACATCTCCCCCAAATCAAACACCTTCAGCATGGGTTTATACGTCCCCGTAGCCATTATAAATTTCTTATCCTTTGACACTTGAAGTCGGTTAGAAGCTTCGGCAAATCCAAAATCTTGAATTAATTCGATACGACGACTGTAGTCTACATCACGTTTTAGGATGCCTTTATGCTTTTTCAGAAGGTGGTGAGGTAATTGTAGAGTTTGGGGACCTGATAAAGTATAAACTTTTATATTATTGAGTTGGGTGGATTTTAAACTTGACATTTTGAAATAATCAAGAATTAGTAATCAATATTCAAAACAAGGAAACAAATTGATTATAATATTGATCAATAGGTTGGAATTAAAAAGTATTAATATTATTATTAAAATTTTTTTTGTTAATTTGAAATATTGATAAAAAATTTAAGGTAATAAATGATTCAAAAATTTATATGATTAGGTGTTATGTTTGAGAAATTATGGGATTCAATTTTTTTTTTCAATATAGGGGAAAATATTCAAATTATAATTAATATTCAAAATCTGGTACTATATATAAATTTGGATTGATTATTTTGAAAGTATAGCTTTCATTATACCTCTGTTTCAAAAAACATTAATCATAGTCTTAACAATATTAATTTATTTGGCTTTGTAAGTTTTTTTGAGATATTTATCCTCATCAATTAGTTTAATTTTGTAAGCATGGTTGCAAATACTGATATAGTGCAGAGGAAGACTTAATATAAGAGTAGCGTGACACGGAAAGTGGTACTATAACGTGGCTGTAGCGTGCGAATGTAAACAAAGTTTAATTAAGCTTCGAACTGGGATGAGTCACTGATATATTAAGATTTATATTAGGTAGTGCCAATATACTGTAGTATTGACAGGATGTAGTCTCAATCTTAGAAATAGTGAAAAAAGATAAGAAATAATAAGAATTGAGAGAAAAAAGAGAGCAACCTAGTTTATTAGATAATTCAATGCTATTTATACAATTAATTTAGCTATAAAAATATAAATTAATTATATAATTTATAGTTAATTGAATTATATGAAAGTATATATAAGAATTTAGAGAACTAGTCTTCAACAAATTTAGATTTTTAATAATAATTGAATTAGTATAATATTAAAATTAATGGTCATTAGTTAAATAAAATTTGTAATGTTAAAACTGTTTCAAATTTGAATTTCTTTTCAATAATTAATAAATTATAATTTTATAATAATTTAGATAAAATAAAAATTATAATTGATGTTTGCAATTTTATTCAAGTTATTTATATAGTCCAAAAAATTAGCATATATATATATAATAGGGAATAATATTATCTATCATTCAAAAAACTCAGATTACCACCCTGATTTAAGAAGTCATATTGGAGTTATCTTATTTCATAGACTTATTGAATTTATCACTTAATAAACATATCTTTCTATTTTTATTTCAAAAATATCTAATCTCTAAGTAAAAGTATTAAGTATTTATTTTATTTCCAAAAAGCCATTATTATTTAATTTTATGAACCTTATTAATTTTCCTTAATTTTATAATAACCTATTGATTACCACTGGTAATTCCTTATTTAAGCTTTTAAAATTTATATCCTTTAGTTTTTATAGCTGCTTTATAAATATATTAATCAGTATATTTTAAAATATTAATTAATATTTTCCCTGAATTTTTATAGTTAAATAAATATTTCAAATAATAAAACTAATTAATTAATTTTAAAAAATATATTTTATTATTTTTAAATATATTGATATTTTTTTATTTAAAGTTTAATTATTTAGTCATTTTTAAATTATTAAATTTTATATTTATTTTTTATTATTTCATCTTTTTTATTAAATTCAATACCTAATACTTTATCAATAGTAATATATAATCAACCCACTCTAATATTTTAATATATTTAAAAACTTTATCTTTAATTAATATTAAAAAATATAAAAATACAAACTTAATTCCTAAGGTTTTAAATCCCTTAAAATTTCCCAATTATAAAGATTATTCATTCTTTTTATTAGTTTTAACTTTTTTTTCTTTTATATAATCAATTATTTATAATCCATATTATATGATAGATAATCAATAATATAATAACTAAGATAGTTTAAATAAGCTCAGGATTTGTGAGTTTTTTTAATAAATGGCAAATATCATATAATATTAATATTAACCTTTTTATAATATTTGATAAGTTTAAATTATATTAAGTATGGCTTATTTTTTAAATGAAATTTATTTAATCTTAATTTAAAATATATAATTTTCATAAATTTGTTATATTTTGTTAAACCAGGAATTTTTCCAAATATTTTTGGTAATATAAAACTTATTCATATTATGAGATTATTTTAATTATTCCATGTTATAAGCAGTTTTTTATCCTTTGCAACTATTATTATATTATCACTCAAATAATTAAAATAATTGATAATTAGTTAAAATAAAGTTAATTTAATTTTAGTCATATTTTTATATTGATTATATTTACTATAAAGTTAATTAATTTTATGATTATATTTTAAAATATATTTTGAAATATTATAATGATATTTCTTA
>JNEM01013210.1:0-11809 GCA_000697335.1 Conidiobolus incongruus B7586
TATAAATATATACTATAAATAATAAAAAATTTTCTAAATTTTAAAGTTACGAAAAAGATTTTTAATATATTATTATTTTTATTATGAATATTATATATCAATCAAATAAATATAGTATTATTCAATTGATATATATATATATATATATATTTTATCAATTAAAATGGTTAGAATTTTTCTAATTCTTGAATGTATAAATAAATTAATTAAATTATATCATGATCTATATAAATTAAAATTTAAATAATATTATATTTAATTTAAATTTTGACTATTGTAATATCTGTATATTGGTTGAAAAAAGAGAATATCTTAAGATATTAGAATAAATTAAGATTAATGATATTTTAAAACTATAATAAATATTATTATAGAATTAAAAAAATTGAAAATTTTTTAATATCTGATTTTTTAAACTGATAATTAGTTTCTGAATAATCAAATATATATAAAACAAATATAAAAATATTTAATTTTCAAATATATATATACACACATATATATATACATATATATAATAATTTTTTGATTCAAAAAATAATTTTTTAAAATTAATTATTTAATTTAATTATATTCAAACTAAATAAAAATTATCAAAGGTTTTTTATTGGAGTATTAATAAAATTAAACCATAAACCCTCTAAAATTATTTTAAATTTACAAGCAACTTTTAATAATAAAGTATTATCTAAATCAATAATTTATCACTATATAAATTACTTTTAGGGTAAAAAATTATTTAAAACTTATTAAAATCTAAAAGACTAATTTCAATTGTTACTTATGAAATTATTAATAAAGTCAAAAAATATATTGAAAAACACCCTTTTATTTTAACTAAATAATTATCAAGATATTTTAATAATAGTTATATAAGTATTTTATATTTATTAAAATTTAAATTTAAATTAAAATTAATAAAAATATAAAATAGGTGCCTTATAATTTAAGCTTAAAAAAAGCTAGAGTAGCTATTACTAAATATAGCTTTTTAAGATATAATTAGAAACTAAAGATTTTATAATAAATTATTATAATTGATAAATTTTAGCTCATTTTATATAATCCTTCACTAAAATATAAATCAAAATGATGGATTAAGCTAAATCAACCCCCTTTATAAATTCCTTTATTTAAATATTATATTGATAAGTGAATATTAATTGTAGTTATAAATTATAGTTATATATATTACTTTTATTTAATTTTTAAAAGAAAATCAATTAACAATAAACTATATATTACTTTTTTAAATAAAATTATTTTTAATTAATAATCTTAATATTATTTGAAAAGACTTATTATTTTATAAAATAATTATAAAATATATAAACTTAAAGCTATAAAAAATTTTCTAATTAAAAATAACTGGAAAAAACTATCACATCTAGTATATTCCCTAGATTATAACCTATATGATTATAATAGTTTTTGGTAATTAAAAAACCAGCTTACAAGAAAGAAAATTTTTGCTAGAAAATTTAATTAATTTGTGAAACTTCAAATTTCAGTTTTTAATAAAAAGAATTATTTTTTAATTATTAGAACTTTATTAAAAATATAACAAAAAGTTATTAGAAATAAAGGGAATTATTAATTTTATATTTTATATTAATTTTTATTTTTTATATATTAAAATCTCTAATTTTTTTCAATCACAAAAAATTCCAATTATTTAAATTATAATGTAATATTACTGATTACAAAATGAAAATTGGATATAATCAATAGTCATCATTTTTGATTACAATTTATATAGGAATCTTTATTTTATTGTTATATAAGATCAATTGATCAATTTCCTCTAATATCATAAATATTTTTCTATTTTGCTATGGATTTGAATAAATTATTTGGGTAGGACATTAATAATGAGATCCAAATGTTTCAATTATATATATAAATATATAAATATCTGGTCAGTTTAAAATGTTATTGTAATAATACTCAAGGGTGAGTAGGTGATTTAACTTCTACTATATTAAACATTTCACTAAAATTGTAAAATCATCTGCTTAGAATAATTAAATCTTGTAAAGTCTTATAATACGAGATTATTTATATTCACTAAGAATATTATATTTGAATAATCCGTTAGTACAATTTTAAACTTTTCCTACTTATATTTTGTTGATCCTTTTTATTAATTATTATTATTTTAGCTAACAGAATTCTTGGAAGAATCAGTCACCAACCATGAAATTGTAGACAATAGAGGATCTATTCAAGACAATATATGTAATATATTTAGATATTGTAATAGTCGAAAATAGTGATAACATAAGCTTGACAATACCCCAAGTATTGGAATGATGCTTTTTTGTGAAAAAGCATACAATAACACCAGCAATCCAAATCGAAGGAAAGATAAACCCAATAAAAATTAGTATTAAACCGAATTTAAACTGCGAGATAGATTGGTACTCATGCTGACGTATAACTGGAAACTTCTCAAGATTATTTTAACTTTTGTTCCAGTAACCCATTAGTACTTATGGTGTGAAGTACTTTCTTCACCATTAAATGCTTTAATAAATGACGATGATATTGGGATTAATTTAATGAAAGCAATAATTAGTTAGGTGATTAATATCTATTTATATTACCGAGGAATTCATTAGATCATAACTGGCTTTAATCTTTGAATAATTTATTGCTCAGTGTTAGAAATAATATATATCATAATCAATTTTTATTTTGATCTTGATTCCATATAAAATTAATAAAAGACACTTAAAATTTAAAATTTGGGATAATCACTTTTTATTAGAAAAAACAATTTCTGAAAAAAGGTTTAGATAAAATATAAGCTTTAGCTTAAAATCAAAGAGATATAATGTTTTCAAATTGGACTAATTGTGGAGAAAGAATTTAGTTAAACTATTGAATGATATTATAAAGTTTTAATCTGTTTGATTAAATTTTCTTAATAATTATGTAGTTGAATAGTTTAGTATATTTTTACATTCTTAAACTTTTAAAATAGTATATTATTTGGTAGTTTGATTATTAAATAATATATAAAAAAGTAGTAATTCTGTGAAACACAAATCTGAATGCTGAATTTTACATTTTTTCAATATATTTTATTTATTCTATAAGATTTTTGATAAATTTTGATGATAATCAAAATAATAAATTATTTTAAAGATTTATTATATTTATATTATATAGTGTGATTCTTTAAATATATTATAAAAAATATTATTATTTATTCCAATACTTGAAATAGTGTTTATTTGAGTGATATTTATACTAATTATTATTTCAGTCAAATTATACTTAAAATATATTTTCTATTAGAAAAAGAGATATTCAAACTTTAATAATCATTAATAAAAAGATAAAAATGATAATATTTTTTTATTATGACTGATTAGCTTGATATTAATTTTAATTATATAAAATGATATAAAGATTAATCTAAAATTTCACCTCTCTCTTATATATTTATTATTAATTAATATTCAAACTCAATAGTTATTTATATTAATTAAAACTAGGTTCCATGTTTTTTATTAATATTCACTAGTCTGTGGGTCTATTATTTTATAACTATTTAATGCATTTGTTGGGGTTTAAACTGGTCCTATTAGGGGGAATCCTATAAAAGGATAAGAAATATTAGGCAAAAAAACCAAAAAGATAAGTAAAAAATAAAGAAAGAGTAAAGTTAAAGTTAATAGAAATAGAGGAGCGGGTTTATTTAGGAAAGTCAGATGGTTTAAATATTTCAAACTCACTAAACTATGGCTTATAAAGTGAATTTTCTAGAATATCACCAGTCCTTGGGACAAGAGGCTATATTATCCCTTTCACATTAAATTTAATATTACTCCTATTAATGATTGTATATAATTAATAATATTTAAATATTTGAACTATCAAAAATAAATTATTAGCAATAATATGAATAAATAATATCTTACGGCTTATTTTTTGATAATTATAGAACTTCCTATTTATTATAATTTTTATTAAAATATATATTTTATTATATTATCATTAATGCTAAAACTTTCCAATATTTTAATATATTATCTAAAAACAATGAAAAACTATTTTATTTCTGAATTTTCTAATTTGTTTTGGATTAAAAAAATTAATTAAATATATATATATATATATATATATATATATAGGAGATTTATTAATATCATATTATATATATATTCACTTTTAATTGTTTTATTATTAAAATAGTTTTTATTTGAAAATTTATTAGGGAATTTAATATCAAACTAAATAATGATTATTAAAGGTAATATATTTAATAATATTAAAGTTCGAATATAAATTATATAAATTATTTGAAATTTATACATAAATTATCAAATATTTTCAATAATACTACTATTTATATTAAAATTTGTTTTTTTGAGCCAAAAATTATATTATTCAAAATTTACCAATATTCAAAAAATTAACAGATAATCTTATTTGTTGAATTATTGCAAAATATATTTTATAATTTATCAAAAATTTATATCAAGCTATAATAACTCAAGCTAAGCAAAATGACTTAAATAATAATTAAACACAAAAGGTATTATATTATATTATAATGATGAATAACTCTTAAATCTTTTTGGTTAGTCTTTTGTCTAATAATAAAATATAATATGGGAATAATCTAAAGTAATCAAGTTTTTATACTTTAACTGAAAATATTATATATATATATATAATATATATATTTTATATAAGATAATCGTTTCTATTTAATTTAAAAAAATCAATTTATATAAAGCTTTATACTTTTTAACATGAATTTCCTTAATTAATATTTTAATTATTAGTAAAAATACCTATTTTTTCTCAATATTATTATAAACTATATAAATGAGAATTATAAATATTCATTTATATAAAAGATTGAAAGAAGGTATAAAATTTAAAATATTCATTAGATTATGTGTAATATAATAATTTCCTTATGTAATCAAATCATAAGTATATAAAAAAGAAATTTTTATGTATATAAATTTAATGTGTTTATGAAAGATTAAATTTAAATTTAAACAAAAGGAACTATATTTTAAATATTAAAAATTTGCCAAAAGTATGGCAAAAAGCTATTAAGAATATAAAAGCATATTATATTTGTATCATTTTCTTGAATTTTATGTATCATCAGTTTGAAATTATATAATATAATGATAGGAATATAACATTACACAATATTAATAATAAAAATATTCATTTTGAGTCGGATCAATGAATATTGTGATCATTTATTATTTTATTTTATTTTTTTATTATTTTATGATTTTATCGTTTTATTATTAAAAATTATAATATTCTTCTAAATATCTTCAACAATTCTTATATTAATAGTATTAGAGTGAATAATTTTGAAATATTGATTTACATATGTTCAAATCATTAGAATTTTTTTTATCGATCAGTTTTTTGATATTGTTAGAAAAATATAATGAGAGTAGATAAGCTATTAAAATTTATATTAAATTAAAATATATCATATAGTTAAGATTACAAGAATTATGATTTTCATATTATATAAAATGAAGGTAATTTTTCATATACGTAAATTTAGCAATACTTCAGTACTCAAACATATTAATCAATTATTAATTATTTTATTAATTAATCCTTTTACACTCATTAATTTAGATTGTGAGGATTTTCAACTTAAAATCACCTACTTTATTACCATTTTGTAAATTAAAATATATCAAGTAAGAGATATAAATTATTATATTATTTGATAATAGTTTTCTTAATAGTGTCTCAATTCCTATTGACGTCTATAATAGTTACCATTATGATGATCAAAGTTATTAAGACTCTATCCATTATTAAAAAATTTTTCTGATTCAGCTGACTTATGTAACTAGGACAGTAGCGACGAGAAAGAGAGTTAAAATCAGAGACTTGAAGGAGACTATTTTGATTATTTTAATATTTAATAGTTAATATTTAGAAATATTAAAATTTATCATTTCTAGGACGGTGGCAAGTTGAATGTTTAATTTCCTTTGTAATCAAGTTGAACCAATTAAATTTCAATTTCTAAATTTTGCCAAGTTGCCTAAATCATAAACTAAGAAGACGTTGCATGTTGATCTTTACGAATGAATGATTACCAAATTTATTACCACTTCAGATACCACCATCTGGATTTCATAATAATATTATAAAAATTTGGGGAATTTAAAACCTGCATTTGATATTTTCAGTAATTTTAAAAATTACAAATATCAATGATCGTAATTGTTATGTTAGCACTTAATTTATTTTTAGCTAAAGCACATTAATATATAGTCAATTACTAAAAATATTCATAAGGTGAAAAATATATCATAATACCAGGAAAATTTCGAACTATGATATTACCAAATCTATATGATGTATTAAAGTAGTTTTTAGCCAAAATTATACATAAAAGGTTAAAATTTAATATTCGACTATATAGCTCTTGGAGTTTATTTAGTAAAGTTGAGACTGATATTAAAAAAATTGATTAATTTGCTATCAAAATTATCATTATAAAATGCTTTCAATAGCATAAAATAAACTATGCAAGTAATAATAATGCATATTTTGGAAAGTTTATTTTTTAAGTGTGATTTAGAATAACTTATGAAATCATTAATAGATACAAGTTATTTTCAAATATCATAATCGATACATAATATATGTATATATATAATACTATGATCAATTTAATGTTGTTGAATGCTGAATCTAAAAAATTGGTCAATCTACGATTAGAGGAATTTATAGTTAAAATATAATTTATGGATTTTATCAAAGATACAAGTATTGAAATATTTCGAATTCAATATAAAACATTAGAATTTATAGTTCAATAGTAAAATTATTAAAATTTGCTATTTATTTGAAAATGATTGAGTTAAACTTTGTATTAATTAGTAATAGTTTCCTCCATGGTGACCCCAGCCCCATTGTCTTCTGTAGTAGTTGCGACCAGGGAATCCCCATCCCCATTGGCGTCTGTAGTAGTTACCACCATGTCCCCAGTTGTTGTGGCCCCATCCCCATTGACGTCTGTAGTAGTTACCACCATGGTGTCCCCAGTTGTTTAGACCCCATCCACCGTTAAAAAAGTTATCTTCAGACTGTTCAGCTAATTCGGCATTCTCAGACTCAGTAACAGGAGCAGCAGCAATAAAAGCGATGGTAAAGATTAGAGATTTGAATGAAACCATATTAATTAAATGTATTAGCAATTAGAAATTAATTATATTGTTTTAGAAGAGGGTTAGATTTAAGTGTATTTATACTATTTTGATTGAAAGGCTTATTAAATCAACACAAGTATCTCCATAATGCCAAGTTGACAATACTTTGATCTATACTACAATTTCAATATAAATATCATTTTCAATGGTTATCATCTTAATTCAGCAAATCCCCACGTTCTAGATCCAATCCCAAGTTTCGAAAATTAATTCTTGTTATCAACATTAAAAAGAATTATATTTTCAAAATATAAACATTACTAATACTATACTAGCTAATTTAAAATTTATACACATGGATTTTTATAGATTGTATGAATTATTCACTCAATGCTGCATATATCATAATCTTTAGTTGAAATCTACCATATTTGCTTTTACATCTTTATAAACTGATATAGTTAAAACTAAATTAATATCAATCCTTGATTATTATTTGTAGTTATATTTAAATTTTAATATTTATAGTATGTTAAAATAGTGATTGACAAATTTGTAAAATACAATAGTCAATTAGAAAAATAGTAAAATAATATAATAAACATTTGATAAATTGAAATTAATATTTATTCATAAATTTTATATTGGACTACTTCAATCGATATTAAACTATAATATATTTTGAAGTATATGAAAACTAAGCTTGATTATTGATCTGCTATTATTTATTATTTAATGAATATCGAATATATATAATCTTTTACAATAATAAGATAATAATATTAGTAATATTAGATTGAAAATTCTGGTTTAAAGTATTTTCATTATAATTGATTAGAATTAGAAAAAAATTTTAAATTTATTGTTTAAAGAATTGATGGTGAGTAATATTGGACTATTTAATAATAGTTTCCTCCATGGTGACCCCAGCCCCATTGTCTTCTGTAGTAGTTGCGACCAGGGAACCCCCATCCCCATTGACGTCTGTAGTAGTTACCACCATGTCCCCAGTTGTTGTGGCCCCATCCCCATTGACGTCTGTAGTAGTTACCACCATGGTGTCCCCAGTTGTTTAGACCCCATCCACCGTTAAAAAAGTTATCTTCAGACTGTTCAGCTAATTCAGCATTCTCAGACTCAGTAACAGGAGCAGCAGCAATAAAAGCGATGGTAAAAATTAGGGATTTGAATGAAACCATAATGTTGAAATTGGAAATTGTATTTGAAAAATTTTTTGATTTGGTAAAGATAATAGTACTTAACATTAGCATATTTATATTACTTTTCCTTAACCATCTATATAATGAATATCATTTTCTCGAAATTATCAACTTGCTCATAATTTTATTTTGGCTTGGGGTTTGCATGTTCATTTTCAAAATAGATGATTGTTTTCTTTATTTAGAAATTATTCACATTCAAGTTTGAATTTTATCCAAAAATATTATACAATTAAATCTTTTCAAATATAATCAATGCTGTTTTTAAAAATATAAACAGTACTATAACCAAATAAATTCCAAAGATTGAATTAGTTTATTCTTGGGTTTTATTTACAGTAACTTATATCTTAATATTGAATTAAAAAGTAAATTTTTTGTAATATTCAACTGCTACATCCATATCACTAATAAAACTTTAATTGAAATTTTAAGATATTAGTTATCAATTGATAGTTAATAATTTTATGGTATTGCTACGGATGCAAAAAAAGTTAAAAAATAAATATATAGTCAAAGTTTGTATTGGTAATGTTTTCTTATTCAATATCCTTATTGACTAAAAATTGATAGTATAGAAATCTCAAAAATACGAATCGAATAAAAAAAATATTTGAATTATTCAAACTCAGTATTAATAATATTGTAAAATTTAGTTTTAACCACTCAACTTCATATACTTTACCTGATTATATTATTAATAAAAATTATGTTTGATGTGCTTATCAAACTAAATGCATTTATTCCAAAAATATTGAAACAAGATATTAAGAGAACATAATAATATCATTCCACATTATTATTTTATTTGAATTTTAATGTAAACAATATTAATTTGTAATAATGTTAAAATTTATTTATTAAAAATTTGATCTTTCAAAAGTCATGTTATTTAGTAGTAGTTTCCTCCATGGTGACCCCAGCCCCATTGTCTTCTGTAGTAGCTACGACCAGGGAATCCCCATTGGCGTCTGTAGTAGTTACCACCATGTCCCCAGTTGTTGTGGCCCCATCCCCATTGACGTCTGTAGTAGTTACCACCATGGTGTCCCCAGTTGTTTAGACCCCATCCACCGTTAAAAAAGTTATCTTCAGACTGTTCAGCTAATTCAGCATTCTCAGACTCAGTAACAGGAGCAGCAGCAATAAAAGCGATGGTAAAGATTAGAGATTTGAAGGAGACCATTTTACTTCGGAAAAATTATATTAATAATTATGTGAAATAATGTAATTGATATTGAAAATTTATTGACAAGTACAGTATATTTATACTGTTATACCCTATTTCATCATTTCTCTGATCCGGAATCTCCAATCTTACAATTTTTTTGATAATATCAATGACAGTTACATTGCATGCTGATCTCCAATGTGTATATTTTCTGTATTAATTTTCACTCCACATCCCTCCATATACAATTTGAATCATCTAATTTCACAATTTTCATTTTTAAATAAAAAATTTAATTGTTAAAAAATTGATATCGAAAATTATAAGATTAAATATTAATTGTTTCGTACAGTATAAATTTTATTATATATTTTTGATTTAATTTAAATATGATATAGTTTCAAATTTACTATATAAAAAAACTATATATTATTAAATCAAAATGATATTATATATGATAAATCACTGGTTCATTTAATAACTGCAAATATGTATGATTAGTAAATAATTTATTATTCATTTTAAATTTTGAACTATTTTCTTAAATTTATTATTTAAATGATTTATAGGACTAAAAAAATTTAAGTTTTCAAATGATATTACCTTGAATTTGAAATAATGGGAAATTTTTTAATTTCTGATTTTTCAAACATATTATTAGTTTGAAATAAATGAATATATACAAAGTTAATAGGAAATTATATATTTTTAATATATATATATATATATATATATATATTAGTTTTTTTGATTAAAAAATTAACTTTTTAAAATTGGTTGTTTAATTTAATTATGCTTAAACCAAATAGTGATCATCAAAAGTTTTTTATTTTGGTATCAGTAAAACTTAACCATAAACCCTTTAAAATTATTCAAAATTTACCAGCAACTTTTGGTAATAAAGCATTATTTAAATCAACAATTTATCACTAAGTAAATTACTTTAAGGCTAAGAGAGAAACTATTCAAAACCTGCTAAAATCTAAAAAACTAACTTCAACTGTTATTTTTTTAATTGTAAATAAAGTGAAAAAATATATTGAAAAGTACCTTTTTATTTCAGCTAGAGAATTATCTAAGCACTTTAATATTAGTCTTACAAGTATTTTATATATTTTAAAGTTTAAACTAAAATTAATAAATAAAAATGTAAAATAGGTACCTTATAATTTATAATTTATATTATATATTTATTTTTATATATCATATATTCAAATGTTTATTTATTTTTAATTGCAAAAAATTCCCATTATTAAAAATGCAGAGTAATATTTTTATTTGATCAATTTGGAATTTCAATGGTATAAATTACAATGTTAATGATATATTGAAATAATCTGATTGGAAATAATCTTGTCAATCACTCAAGGAACTGTGATCAACACACTGAATCGAGAAGTTACATTGGAGAACACCCATATCTTGAACTGCGTGGTTGTGTTCCTTTCTGTCACTGAGCCATTTCTATCCATAAAAATCAATAATGAAAGCTAATATAAGACTATTACTAACGCTAAAATTTTTACATAATTTGAATATCGGTCTGATAATTTGTCATGTGTAAAAATAATAAATACTCGAAATACCTTTGAAATTGATTGCATAGAGATCATGTTAGCGAACCAACCACTATGTAACAGCAGCATCTATATTTAAAAATAATATTTGCAAAATAAACATATTTCTCGATCTAATCAATAAGATTTTTAAATAGTGAAATGTAATCACATTTTTGATCAAAATGCAAGCTTATCTTTCGATAAATTGGAAATATCATATCAATATCAATGTACATGTATGTTTATAACCTAAAAGTAACATAATACAGGTATTGAAAATTATACAGTATTTTTTATTATCATTGGGTATGCAGTTTTGATGGAAAAAGTTAGAATAATATAGAAATAATTTGATTGAAAAAATTGAAAATATTATATTACAAAATATTGAAAAAGAATAATTAAAATTTACGATTCCACCAGGGATCGAACCTGGAATCTCTTGATCCGTAGTCAAGCGCCTTATCCATTTGGCCATGGAACCTTGCTCAAATTTTAATAATTTGAATATAAGATTTCAATAAAATAAAATTTATCCAAATTTGAATTATAATATTTAACATGCACCCTTTATCTTTACTTTTTCTAATTCAAATATAATTTTTAAACTATATATTTAACATACTACTCTATTATACCTTAACAGTCTACTAAAGCTTAAAAAAAAGCTAGAGTAGCTATTACTAAACAAAA
>JNEM01013212.1:0-28994 GCA_000697335.1 Conidiobolus incongruus B7586
AATTAAAGTATATATACATATATATTCCATCTCTATATCCTTTTATCTAATTGAAATAACTAGGATTCTTTATGGAATTCATTAGTTCTTGTTGCAGACAGATTTATCAAGAGATCTAATAAAAATATTTTGGGTGAAGAATATGACAATTTATTGAATCAAGTCATTGCTTCCAAGTTGGGTGTGGTATGTATTAATGTTTATTTTTATAGTTATATTTATTCTCATTTTGCTTGATTTAGACTGTTGATATCCTTAATTCAAATGATGGGTTTCAAGAATTCGCTTACAAATCCCATCTACATCGATACATGGCTGTATATAATCATGATTTAGAAGTAATTCCTGATACCAACGAAATTAAAATTTTGTGTAATGGAACTTTAAGTTATTGGAAGGTAATTTTATATTATTTGTAAAGCATATATGATATTAACAATAAAATTTATAGGATATTAAAGATAGTTTAAGAATTGATCCTGACACAAAGCAATTCCTTGGTCATTATTCAGAAACTGGACTTATTGATCGCGGTTTAACTGATTGGACTGAATTGGTACCATTCAAACATGAGGCTACTCTTCCACCGCCTTGGGGAAATCGATATATTTGTGAAATTGTCAGTTGGATCATTGATGCTCCTCGAATCAATGGTGATCATTCGTTTTTAAGATTCAAAACACCTCAAGGAGAGTGGTACTCAGTGGGTCAGTATATGCCTGTGAAGCATAATGCTAGAGATCAGTTCATTTTCCCAATGCGTGTGAAACAATGCCGATTTATGTGTCCTGATATCAGTGAATATTGGGAAGGTCCTGTTACTATTATCGAGTTTGAAATTAGTAAATCGGCATTCCTAGAAATTAAGAAAAAACTTGAAGAAGATCAAAGGAAAAAAGAGCACCTTTATCAAGTGAGTTTTGCTTTCAATTCATTTTAATTTAATATACTTAACTATTTTTAATTAGTTCTTACATGATAACTGTACTATCTATGTTAAGTCAGTATTAGAGATAGCAGGAATTCAATTACCTAGTTCAATGAGTCTTTCAGATTTACTATTTCCCAATATCTCGCGTTGGGGTAGAGCTATACATCGAATGAAATGGACTCCGAAATTTATTCGCCCTCTCATTAGACTCAGCTGGACAATGATGATCAACTGCATTCTTCTATTGTTTGGGTCTGGCGCCGTTGATCGTCAAATTAGAGAAACTACGAAAGGAGTGGTGCCATTCGTTAGTAGTTGGAAAGATTTCACTGATCCCAAAAAGGTATTTATATCATACAATACTCAAATCAACTTTATTAATTTTCATTCATTAGGTTATTTCGGAGCATCCTTTCATTATTGGTCATTTTGTTCGAAAACAGATTGAAGAATGGAGGGAAGCAAGAACTAAAGTTTTGCAAAGTAAAAAAGAGTTCCTCGAAAAAAAGATAAATCAATTACAGAGCGACCAAAGTAGTCAAAATGGTTCAAATTATGAAAGTACTCACCGCAGTACATTTATCAATTTACCTTCTCAAGAGGAAACCCAGCTTCGCAGACAGCTTAAAATGGTTAATAAGGCTTTGGAGGATGTTAGGTATGCAATTCCAAGCAGATTCCGTCGTAAGAGCCATTTAGCCTCCATACAATCACCAGTTCTCAGCCCATTGGTCACACCTATTAACTTCGATGAAGAGTTTAATTTTGATAAAGATGAATTTAGTTTGAATGCAAGCTCTATTTCTCCTAAAGAATCTTTTGAACTAAAAATGACCAAAATTCATAATGATTCCCCTTGAATATGATTATTATAAAATATATCAAAATAATAACCCCCAAATTACACTCATATTGTGAATAAATACCCTATTGTATGATTCAGTTTGGATTTCTTCTAATTCATAGTTTATTATATCAAATAAATTGATCAAATATATCCATCTTCCAAATTCAAATATTTGATTCTAATGTAGTTTTTCAGGAGTAGGATATTTGAATTAGTTGTTATATTACAGCTATTAATAAATGAATTATAATATATTTAATCTTGGAAATGGAGAGTAAAATAAAAAATAAATGATATAATTAATAACTAATGTAATTAATAAATTATAAATTTTTATTTAATAACAATATTTTGATTACAAGCTCGCACGGTACAGCTGATTAGAGCGTGGTGTTAGTACCACCAGAATGAAATGTTGGATTCCTGATGAGAGTATTTTTGGATTTTGAATTTTTCAAACTAATTACGATCATTATACTCAAGTTCAATATCATTTAATACTATTACAGGTGATGATTTTTATGAAAATGTGAAGTATTTGATTGAAAATTGATAAAATGTATAATTATAATTAAAATTGAGCTATATTATTACATTAATCCAAATTTGATTCAAATTCATTCATTCTTAGTTTGATCAGAACTACCAGATTCAATAGCGATAGGTTTCTTTTCGAGATAAGGTTTAGGAGCCAAAATCAAAGAACCCAAAGCCATACCAATAATTGTCATCCCTTGGAAAGCTACACGATAGCGTAACCATTCAACACCTTTCTTTTTATTTCCCTTTCTCAAATTAATATATGCACCAGTAAATGCTCCAACAGTTAATAAACATCCTAAACCATCTTAATATTTATTTTTAACATAAATATTTCTATATTTACCAATGGGTATCCAAGGTTGTTGAACACTTTTTTGATAAATACGATCCCAACCAGAATGATATTCTCTTTTAGTAGACATAATCAATATATAAAAAACTTCTAATAATTAAATAAGTATACTACGATATTATAAAGATTATTCATTTTAAATAAAATTCAATTAAAAACCTTGTAAAACTGATATTAAAGTATTATTTTAGGTATCAAAATTTGCTTACATTACTTGTATGCTATAATTAAATGATATTGGTGTGACGTTTTATAGTATAATCTTGCAACTACAATTAGATCGTATTTCAATTTATAATTTGATCTCCAATTCTTCTTTTATTAGTATTATGGGATCCAATTATGATTCAGATTATTAAATAAATTCAACCTTGGTTAATTTAAAGATCAAAATATTGAAATACTATATTATCGTCATATATAAAAATTTTATTATATTATACATCATAATACATAAATTAAATTAATCATTAAATGATAACTTTAAATATTGATTAAATTTAACACTTGAATATGAATTAAGTTAGAAAATATTTCCCTAATCTCACAAGTTGTAGACTGGGAATTGATTAAAAATACTCCCTTATTCTTATAGAAATTTAAACTATATTACTATTTGAAAAAATCATCTTGAATATTCTAGTTATATTTATTGAAATGTATATAGCACTCTAATAATATACTTACTAATTCCTAAAAATATACTATATATATATATATATATATTTTTAACCTTGATGAAATTTTTTACCAGAACTAAATTTATGTGTAATTATAACTGAGTGAAATAAAAATATAGTCTTACAAACAATGTAATTTTTAAATATTGCAATTTATATTAATTATTATAATATATTTTCTAATATTTTAATTTTATTCCATTCTAAATAAAATAAATTTCAGTAGTTTTAATATTTTATACCAAATTAAACATATTTAATCATTTGATAAATAAATTGTTTTTATTATCATATTAAAAATTGAATTAATCCTCAGCTAATTAACATTAATTTGCAATTCAAAGTAAATATTTTATAAATAATTTGCTATCATTGTTATCACATTAATTAATTAATTAATGAATATTTGATATTATTGTATATAATTACAGTTTAAAATATTAAATTAAATCATTAATTACAATAAAATTCTTTTGAATCACAGTGGCTTTTATTTATCTATCAACTGAGGTTTCTTATAAGATGATAGATTTGAAAAACTAAAAAAAATTATATATTTTTAATTTTAAATTATGAAATATCTACAATGAATGTAGTTATTCTTATATATTAATGAACTCATTTGATATTTAACAAAAATCCAGGTGAAAATATTGAGATATTGGAGTTGAATAATAATTAAATTATTGTAAATGATTTATTTGAAAGTCGAATACTAGTTAAAATATTGTTTACAATTATTAATTCAATTGGTATATGATCCTTGTTAGATATATAATGATTTATGTTGTCCACATATAGCTTTATATCTTGCATTTTTAACTGATTATTTAGTCATCTGTTCAGAATAATAACTGGAATTTATTATTATATTAGTGATAGATGTAATATTGAAAATAGTACTTTTTATGATGTATTAATGATATTGAATAAAAAGAATAACTGATATTTTTATGATATCAATTACCCGAAACATCTTTTACTCTGTCCAGGTTTTAGGTTTAAACTTACTTGGTCTGCTATTTAAAATCTGTTCATAAAATATTGGTTTATAAGGATGAATTGATTTATAAATAATTTTGGTATTGCATAGAATTTTTTTATATAATTTCAAAATTCAATTTTTTGAAATATGTTCTGTAAAATCAAAATTTTATGGTTAGACTGCATATTGAATAGAAAAAGCATGATTAAACCAAAAACCTTAACAGGGTAAAATGAGTGTTTACCAGAAAAATTGTGTCTATTTATTAAATATATAAAAATAACAACTTTGAATATTAATTTATGTATATATTGAATAAACAGTTATAAATGAATAATATTTGATCATAATGATTAAAATATATTTTATATTAACTGAACATGATCATTTTATAAGCATAAAATTATCATTATAAATTTAATATTAAATCATTAAATTAAAAAATAACTGACTTGTTTATTACATTTCTCAAGGTCATTGGATGAAATAACCAATTAGAATTATGTGAGTTTAATGTCCAATAAATTTGTCTTACGTTGTAAATTTGAATTAGTATATATAGTTAAGGTATTCATCTAGCGTGTTTAATTGTTGACATTATATAAGATAATATCAATAATGAAACTCATTTCCTGGTTATCAAGTTTATTCACTACAACTAAACTCGTATTCGCTGACGATGTTATCGTCTTAGACAATAGCAACTACACTCAGGTAATAAATTAGTCAATTTTATTCAGTCAAAATATTGATATTTATATCCAATTAACTAGGTTATCTCAGGTACTAGAAAAGTTCCTGCTTTGGTTGAATTTTATGCTCCTTGGTGTGGTCATTGTAAAACTTTAGCTCCAGTAATTTACTTATCTATTCTTATTTTTACTTTTGAATCAATATTGAATTTTTGATTTAGGTTTATGAAGAGTTAGGAAAGGCCTACTCTCACGCTAAAGACAAAGTTCTCATCGTTAAAATTGATGCTGATGCTAACCGTGATGTCGCTTCTAAATATGAGGTTCAAGGTTACCCGACTCTCAAATGGTTTGGTGAAGGTGATTCCGAACCTGAAGATTATAAGGGTGGTCGTGAACTCAAGGACTTAGCCGATTTTATTAAAACTAAGACTGGTAATATTAATTTTAAGTTGTTTAATCCAAAAATTTAATGTAATGAAAAGGTGTTGCTGGAAAGATCAAATTACCTATGAAATATGCTACTGAGCTTACTGATGCTAACTTTGATGAAATTGTTTTGGATAAGACTAAGAATGTATTAGTTGAATTTTATGCTCCCTGGTGTGGTCATTGTAAAGCTTTGGAAAAGACATATCAAAAGATTGCTTACGCCTATCTTAACGAACCCGAAGTTGTTGTTGCCAAGATTGATGCTGATAAATACTCTAAATTGGCTCGTAAGTATGGCGTCTCAGGATTCCCAACTCTTAAATTCTTCCCCAAGGATGATAAGGAAAATCCTCTTGATTATGACGAAGGTCGTGATGAAGAATCTTTTATCAAGTATTTGAATGACAAATGTGGTACTAAGCGCTCTGTTGGAGGTAGTTATGATGCTCAATTTGGGACTATTGAGCAATTCAAGGAACTTATTGAAAAGCTCATTGCTGCTGGTGATGATACCACTAAGTTGAAAGAAATTGCCAAAGAAGCTGAAACCATTGCTAAAGATATCGTTGATAAGAATGTCAAATTCTACCTCTTAGCCTTTAAGAAGATTAGTGAAGGCACTAAGGATTACGTTACTAAAGAAATTGCTCGAATCCAAAAGATGATTGATTCTGGTAATTTAGTCCCCAAGAAGATTGACGAATTCACTATTCGTAAAAATATTCTGACCCAATTCATTCCTAAACCAGCTGAAGAAAAAACTAAGGAAGAAGAATCCAAGTCTGACGAAACTGAAGAATTATAATTCAAATTACAATACCCATTAAACTATTTCTTTAAAATTATTTCTGAGCTCTTTTGATATCATTGTTTTTAAAATAACTGATTTAACTATAATATATTTTTAAGTAAAAAAATGTCTGATAGATTTCATTATCTATAAATAATGATTAAAATTCATCAACAACTTTCTAAAACAATAGTCATTCCTAATTATCATTGTTATTTTTATGATTGCTTTTTAGATTAGCTGCAATTATAATATGAATATCGAATATCACATTATATGAATTATAATGAAAAATAAAATACTCTAATGAAATTCTGTATCAATTGTTATAAATATTGTGATCATTAATCATTGTCTTATTCCAAAGGTTTTTCTAACTATAAAAGATGATTTTGCATTAGTTTGGGATATCAATTGGGTATATGTTTGATCAAAAATTAAAAAAAAACAAGATGATAAATTGATATTTGATATATTTGTAATAAAGTATATAATATCAATTAATTGATAATAGTATTATATATAAACACATTATAACATTTAATTATATAAATTTCTTTCAATTATATTCATTAAAATAAATTTTGAAAATTCATTAACTAGTATATAATTTAAATTGTATTGTATATTTTTTGATTGTGTTATACATTAATAATTGGTAATTATATAATTGTATATTAGGTATTTTTGGTTATTTATACATATATAAATTAAACCTTTTGTAATGATCAAAATATCTTAACAACAATTAGATTACTTGAGTTTCAAATTTGTGAAATTATAAATTGATATAATAGTTAAAATTTATAATGATATATATTTTCAAAATCATAAATTTACCTTAATATATTTATAAACCAAAAAAATAAGCTTGAATTCAGAGCAGTATAAAATTGTCAAATTCTAACTCATGTTTAAACAATAATTATATTTACATTAGAAATTATAATTAAAAATATCTAATAAAATTCTAAAATTATTTCAGCATTTGATATTAATTAGTAGTAATTTTAAATGAAATATTCGATTATTATACGATATAATGCAAGTAATCAATTTCAAGTCCACCATTGATCCTCCTAAAAAATTGAGACTATTTAATAAAATTATGCAATCAAATAAAATTTTAAATTAATAGCATTTTTTTTAATCCAATTAAATATAATAATGACTAAATTCATCTAAAATTTTGCAAATTATAGGCTTGATCCAATAACGTTATAATCATCAACTCTAAATTTAAACTCAGTTTAATAATTCAGTCTAATGTTAATTTTTTTAAGATATATAATATAAAATGTAATAAACACTTTAATATTACTAATATTATTGATAGTGAATATATTTATGAATATAATATATTTTATAATATTCATCTAAATCAATTGATAAACTTAGCATCTATTGATAATATTTGCATAAAGTAAAAAATAATACCGAAGATAAATTGATTCATAATAATAGTATCAATATCAACCACCAAAACACAATTCAATCCATTAAACTAAACTATGCAATCCATTTCATCTGAAATATTGAGGTAATCCAAACTTATCCATTCCTAAAAAATCTTATTCGTCAAAAATCTTATTCTGATTCAAATTGATTTTCTTTACTCGAATCGAATCCATTTTCAAATACCTAAAAAATTCAATTTCTATAATTGTTAATTAATTAATTTGAACTATGATTAATGGTACTTGATTAAATAAAAATTACTCATTTCTTGTAAATCACCATTATATTTGTTTCAAATCCTTTATAATCACAAGCTAAATATATTATGTATATTAAATCAATATTTTAAACTGTTCTCAATATATATATATATATATATATTAACATCTTCGAATAATTATAGTATCAAAATTTGTCTAAAAATGTGATAATTGATGGTTTACCAAATTTAGTAAAGACTGATAATTGTCCGCATTATAAACACATTTGTTTCAACAAATTTCAATCTGAATAATCCAAATTTTTTTAAACCTATATAATGATATTAAATATTTTCTTAAAATGATTTATAATTTATATAAAAATACATTAGTTTATAATTTTGATCATTGAAATATTGATTATAATCATAACTTGATAAATCTAATGACTATTAACTAAACCTAAGTCATATTAATATTAAGGATTGACTAAATTTATCTAATAATTCTATTTATAGAAATTAATAGGAATATCAAATTTTAAAAAGTTTCATTTTTATTGATTATTTTAGAAAGATAAAATAGTTGATAACTGAAATGATAATTATTCATTTAAGTTAATATTCATTTTTATTTAATTTAAATCCAAAAATAATTTCAAAATATGTTAGATAAAAAGAACGTGAGTATAATAAAATATTAACAATAATGATATTTAATGACATAATAATATAATAATTGAGATATAAAATAAAAAAATGGACTCTAATCTCTAACAAATTAACCTAGAATTATTGGTTAAAAATCTTAAGTATCCGATTAAAATTTTGCTGAATTGATCACCTTAAATTGATTTTAATAAAGTATGAACCCATTCCATTTTAAATGGTCATTATTTTTATAAATTTTACCCTTATTAACCAATTAGATGTTAAACTCTTATCAAAACCCTAGTTTTTAAAATGATTTGATCATTTGCTAATCATGACATCAATCAATTTTTTATTGTATAAGTTATAAAATTAAAGTTAATTTTATATTAAAATTGAATAAAAAAACTTGGTATTATATATAAAGTTTAATAAAGATAGATGAATTTGGGTTTATTCATTTGTTAAAGTGAAAATGAATAATATTGATATTAATTTAAAGTTAATAAAAAAAATCGTCATTGGACATCATTTTCAAACCAAATAACTTGAAAAATTAAAACACCAAATAATCGGATAAATTTTCGATTTGATTGAATAATTGCTTATTCTGCTCCAAGGATGTAAGTAAACAAGGTGATGATACATGATATTGGTTCTTCGTTCAATCTAAAAATATTCCATTATTAGTTTTTAGTTTCGTAATGCTTATCAATACATCATTGATTGTTCTGTCAACCTTCGCAATTTTTATCAAGAGAAACCAGATCAGAATGAAGCGAATGCAATATATGTTCACCTTATACCTCACATTTCAAATTATTTCACTTTATTTCTTTCACTCCTATTACCCCCCCCCCTCCCTTTTTTTGAGTTGAATATTACCCTAAATATACTAGAAATAACAAATAATAATGTACGATTCACCCATGTTATAAGAAAATATTAAATATTTATATTGAAATATACAATAAATTTATGATTACTAATAATGATATAATTATTTATTTTGGGAATATTTAATTTTTGGAGATTAAAGATATACACAAAGTAGAGTATCGAATGTTATTATATCAAGATACCTTGATATAATTGACTTTAATCTAGTGAAACATTTAAAATTATCTTTTTGGTACAGAGGGATAAGACCCCAATGATTGTTAAATCTTGTGTAGAAGAGACACTTGGTAATTAATTTGTAATGCTTATATAAATTGATACAGAGATCAATTTAAAAGAAGTCCAAGTTATCAGAGGAATAATACATGATATAAAAATAGAATGAAAGATTGAAATATGTTCGTTAAAATAACCAGTATCCAGCGTGAAATCAACATACAGTAATAGTAAGGATTGGGGTAATTATATATGTTGTGGATATTAAAAGTACAAAATAAGAAATGCTTGAGAAGCTTCAGCAGTAGGAAGCTAAGGTAAATTATAAATCGAAACCTCGCCAATCCACCGAATATACTCTTGAAAAACACTTTCAGCCACTCAATGTTTTTATAAAACGGGTGGAGAACGATTGGAAAATTCGTCGAGGGTGATATGATCAAAGAAGCTGGATTGTGGCTTGGCCCATCCGAAGGAACTGAAGTGTGATCCGTATGACACGGGGCTACAGCCAAATGAGCCAGCTGAGGTTGGACTGGAGCTATATGGCAAGAAGGGAGAAGAGGTATATTGTTGTGTTTGGTTTTGTGGAGTGGGGACAATTTCGTTAGGGGTCGTAACGGGTGTAGGAGCATTGAACATGGAGCAAGTATCAAGTTTGACACTTCGTCCAAATCCAGGAGTGGAGCGAGTACTGAATGAGGATTTGAAGTCATAACGGGCATGAAAAGGACTTTTGTTCGAAATATAATCTGGAGATGATTCGAGGGAATTTTCAAAAGAAGTTTTACGAGTAATAGGAATAGGAACAGTGACCACATCAGGATCCACTTGAACTTCGGGACTGATATCAGCACAATAATCTCGGTGATTATTGTTATCCCAATGATCAACTCCATTGACAGTGTACTTGATAGCAAACTTCAATTGATGCTTAGCAGTTGGATCTTCACTATGTCTGTACTCTTCAGGAATGCTGAGACAGAATTCAAACTGGTCCTGATCCAATTGATCTGGATATGTACGAGGATGAGAGCGAATATAGTGGGCATCAATATGTGAGAATGAACCCCAGCTATCAAGAGAATATCTGACAACAACATTCTTTTCAAATCCATAATTCTGAACGCGAATGATCCCAAAAATACAATAACTCTCTTTATCCAAGCGAAGAGATTCCAAAACAAGAGCCTTGTCATTAGGAAGAGATCTATTGTTGGAAGGGAAGTTATTACACTTTAGAGACATAGGAGTAAAACCACTGACTGAGAGAGGGCATTTGGAATGATCAAAAGAGCGAACTCGAGTGAGCTGAGGGTTGAATTGAACCCTTCTATCTGTCTGCTTGGGCGAAGTAGCAGAGCGAAGAGCAGATTTGACGATTTCTCCTGACTTTTTGCGGATAATAGCAGGAGAGTTAAGAGAAATAGACATTTTAATATCATTTGCTGTAGTAGAAGCTTTTGGAGAGACTCCTAATTGCTTTGATAGAAGAGAAGGGCGATAAGAAGTCTGAGTAGTGAAGGTTGAGCTCATTTCGACCAGGTGAAATTTGAATATGGATTAGTGAAGAGAAATATATAATACAAGGGAGAAGAGAAAAGAGATACTTTGGTTTTTGTTATTGAATATCTGTTTACCAAGAAACAGAATTGAATTCTTTGGATTGGAAAGAGATAATAATCTCAATCAATGCGATGCAACAAGGGGCTATTTATACCCAAATATATTGTTCAAATAATTCATATTTTGCCAACCCAACAATCAAGATTTCTTTCCACCCTTCAAATCAAATCTAATTCGATTCCACTAGATAAGTAAAGTGAGGAGAATCTATTTGATAATAACTCATATATTATTAATTTGGTATAAGAAAGTAATGAAACTGGGTATTTATCTGATACATCAAAACTATTTGATCAACTCCACCCAATTAAGAAATCGAATCGAATTCTCCTCATTCGAATCACCCCCCTGAGTCATGTCTTTATCTATATCCCCAACACACTCGCAGGAAACATAACTTGAAACGTTTATCAATTGTAAGTTAAAGATAAAGGGTTAATTCAATTTAGTCATATCTATTTAATCAGTTAAATTCTTTCAAATATTATTGATGAAACTCTTAGTTACATTCTGCAGCACTGCTCTACACCTGTCTCTCGTTGCTTATCAAAGTATCTGGTTACCAAATACAAGAGATAGTAATTAACATCCCTCTACTTGAAATACTCCTTTTATTTTAAATTTGTTTTAACGATACTATAAACTATACAAAACACAAATTTTGAATTTTGGAATCTTCTCAATGAAGACTGCTAATAACGTGATCTGAAGATAACAGAACTAATCATTCTCAAAAAATTAACAAATCAGGAAATCAAGAAATTTGTATGAATTTTGTGTGGAATATCAGATTCCCTAATTAGGACATATCATAATCAAGAATAGGAATTTTTTTATTGGTTTCACAAACGATAAGCAAAACTTAAATTGATCTATTCTAACCCAAAGTGAACAAACCAAATTAGCTCCAATTCATAGATAAACTTTGTATCTATTTAGCAACAATCAGATGGACTAATTAAATATATAAGGATTAGAATCAATAAGCTCAGATTATGATTTATCATTTCAATTAGCTTAATTCAAGGAGTTCTTTAGTATATTATAGAACATCACAACAATGACATTAAGGGGCAAATTAATTAGCAGATTATTTAACTTAAACCCTATAGAGTGATTGATACAAATGATTGTGGTTTGTTCAAACTAGCTCAATTAACTGAATATGAACATGATTTGCCTAAAAACAATGATGAAAGATCCGAGCTGATTGATTGAAAAATACACTAGTAATACAGTCCTTAATATCTCAACATTGATTAACCCCTGCATCATTCATTAAAATCGTTTATCAAAACCAATTTGATATTGATCTCCTCACTTCATCATACTCCTATCAAACTGTTTAATCGATAAACTCTATTTATGAATATGGAGAATAATTGTATTGAAGGCATTAATTAAGTTTAATATATTAATATATCATACTTTATGATATTTATATTAACTAATTAAATTTTAATACCATCCCTTTAATCACATTATCAACTCTAATAATAATAATTATTATTATTATTATAATATAATCCAATTGGGATCAAACTAATAAAAATTATTAATGAATCAAATTATTTATAGCAAATAATATTTAATATTCAATATTAATTTTGATTGTTATGTAATTTGAATAAAATTCTAACTTTCGCTATTAATTGTTTAGTATAATTTGGAATGATTTCATATTATCTTATCATTCGAATATCTTTTATAATGTTGAGTGAAGAATAAAATAAATATACTTTTACCTGTTTTAGTATTAAGTTAACTCTTTGTTTAGTTTCCAATAATAGGTTAATATTATAACTTAGTCATATTTATTAAAAAAATCATATTAAAATCTGATTAAAAATTTTATAAATAAAATAAATTCCCTTAATTAACACATTTCATATCAATAAAATCTTGATACTAAACAAATCCGATACTCATCAAATATTCCACTAATTGAACATATTTCAATATTCAATATTATTTAGTAATAAAAATAATAATGATTCAAATTACCTTAATAATATATATTATTATCTTATGAATTTCAAATCTATATCTGATATATTTCGAGATGAATTAATCCCTTACATTATTAATTTTCCAACTTGTAAAATATTATTCATCTATTAATTGATAAAAATATAATAATAATAATAATAATAATTCATCAAATTAGTTAAAAATTAAATAATTATATTACTATTTATTTGTATAATTCTTAATTTTAAAAATGAATTTTTATTAAATTAATTTAAATGTATTTATTTAATGCTAGGAACTGTATAATTTATAATTTAACAAAATTTTAATTAATTTTCAGTTCAAATTATTAGATTCTTATCAAATTTGAATTACTAAATTAAGAATTAATTAATATTATCAAATAATTTGAATATGAAACAAATATTTTTACTTTTAATCTATGTATTTTCCACATAAACTTTTTCTTTTGAACCAAAATTCTGTTGTAATTATCTTTTTAGGAATATAAAAACCCGAATCTATACACTTATCTTATAAAGTAGTGAATTTATCAAAGGCAAATATTGAAATGATTTTGATATGATATGGGAATTAGATATATATGTTATCATGTTATATTTTTTATATTTTAATGGATTTTATCAATTGATAATATAATAGTTATCAATTATATTCAGATTTTGTCAATTCATAGTGGACTATCTTCTCAGCTATCTATTATTTTATCAAATATATTAAAATTTTATATTAATAATAATTATTATTATTATTATCCTCATATATTTAACTAGGTTTAAATTTGTCATTTATCATAAATATTTTTTAAATTATTAATTTTAAACTTCAATTTGTAAAAAATAAAATATATCAAACTAAAAATATTAAAAAAGAAAACTGTAACACTAATAAAATCCAAAATTTGATTCAGTAACTATACGTGCAACCTTATATACTAATTATACTTAATATATTATTCTATATTTTATCACATTATCATTTTCAAGAAATGTCCCATTAGCAAATTCTCATTATGTCATACTATGCCTTATCTTTACTATTGGTTAATATTAGATTTTTAAAAAAAAATTTCTGATACTTATCTAATGCTTTAGATAAGGATATGTTTAAAGATCATATTAATGGCTTAATGGCTTGAAACATTTCAAAATATATGAAGATATCCTTTTATTATCAGATTGATTTTATTGATTTTTGAATGTTATTTTGAATATTAGTTACTAACAATTAGATTATTGAGATTAGCTTAACTTAACAATTATTATTATTATTATTATTAAAATTTCGAATTAATATTTATGATAAATTGCGAAATAAAAAAAATAATTTAATTAGAATATTTTTGATAAATTATTATTAATATTTGTTTCGGTAATATCTAAAAATAGTCCCACTATGTGAAATATTTTTTTCTCTGAGTAATACAAATTATAAAGAGTATTCAAATTTAATAAATAATAAATAATATTTAAAACATTCTTTAGGAATATTGTATTATATTATAATATATTTCCTTCATTATAAATTTGTATTAATTACTTAATAGTTACAAAATAAAGTTTGAATAATATTAAATTAAAATATTAATTATTCCAATCTCCAAGTGTATTTAACCATTACTTTTGTTAATATGAATCTAAGATTTAAATTAATCAAAGTTTTTTCATATGAAATTTAAATAATCAATTCTAATATTAATATTTAATATTGTATAAATTTTTATAGTGTTAATAACTTATTTTGATATTCAGTTATAACTTATAAATTATTAATTTAATTTAACTCAAAAATTAATGAAATTGATGATATAATCTAAGCATATAAGGATTTGGATATATAAAGAAAAATAAATAAATAAAACATAATATTCAATATTTAATTGTATATTATAAATACAAATATATTCCATTTTCATAACTTTATTAATAATTTTTAATCTATATACTATAATTATAGTATATTAATAAAATTTATCATTATTTGATAAAATACTATTCAACTTTTTTCATTATCATAATTTTCATATTATAAATCAATAGTATATTTTTTAAAATTATTGTTATAATTTTTTTTCTCAATTTCATTGTCAAATAATAAAATTTATATTTGGAAATTATATTTAAATCAAAATCGTTTAAAAATTTATAAAAAATTGAAAAATATAAAAGCCAGATAATATATATATTAATAAATATTAAATGTGAAGGTAGCTTTTTATCCTTGTCTTAAATACTTTGGTTTCCACACTACACTGAAAAATAATAAGGCTATCGAATCAAGCACAAGATCAACAACTCCATCATCAATTAATCAGCAAAATGAGCTACAAATTCTATGTTTGTTAGTATAAAAATAGTTCTCAGTTAATACATAATATAGATTCTAATCATTGTATCTTCTATAATATCCTTTTCTATAAATTACACAAGTTACTGAGAAGTTGCAATTATGCGACAATTACTCTCAACAGAGTACTTAGTATAATTCTAATCCAAGTAAATCTCTATTTTGGAAAGTGACATGAATAAGCTTAAATAGTTATATTTTTTTAGTACAAATAATCATCAAATGAATTTGCTTTAATATATATTAATATACTTTCAATAATTTATTTATTTTATTATACCTTTTTTTGAAATAATTTTATAATTTCTAATAACTGAAATTTACTAAAAAATGAATATTATTAATTATAGAAAAAAATATTATTAAGAAGATAAAATTATAATAATAATAATAATAATAATAATAGCTGAATGTTATAATTCTAAATAAAAAACAATATCAATTAATAATTAATAAATAAAGCTGTAAAATTACTCCAGACCCTTGAATGCTGAACAATTTGGAAAGTTATTAAAAATTATTAATAAAGCTTAGTTTATCATATCCAATATATCCAAAATTTTAGTTAATCATCAATTATACATATATTTATTAAGTTCTATGGATGAAACTTAAACTTACAGTATTAATAACTTTTAAAATTAAATTAAATTAAAATCATCATTGATCAAGTATTAATTAATTAATTATTTTATTTTATTTTATATAAAGTTAAAAATTCTCAAATATTTAAAAAAAAAAGAAAATTAGTATAATTAAACTGATTTGAAAAATATTTTATAATAATATTTATAATAATAAAATTAATTAATTTTATTTATAAATGAATAACTAATAGATCAACTAAAAAATATATTTTATGTATTTATTAAATTAAAATATTTAATGAATTATTAGTACAAATAACTTATATGCATTTTACCTTTCGTGGTATAAGAGTTGCCAGAACTATTATTTACCAAAAGAAGCAATTTGAACTATTTAATGAATTAACAAACTTTGTGAATTTTTATAATAATAAAACACCAAGTATACTATAAATATTAAAGTATACTAAATTGATGAATAATTATTGAATTCAAAAGAATGATGTAATATAGTATAAAAACAAATATAATTTTAAAGGTAAATACAATATAATTTTGAAATTATAAGTTAAAATCATAATAATAAATTAATAAAATAATATACTTCTATGATAAAATCACAGTTTGTGTAAAGAAAATGATTTATTAATATTATTTATATAATTTATTGCTGAAAGGTTGATTATAAAAATCTTAATCTGAGAGTAATTTGAATGTCAAAGTTGAAAATTTAATATTACACTAATGTGTAAATCATAGTGTTATTATTATATACTTATATTCAGTTATTTTTGTTCTTTTTGAAATATAAGTCTAAAGAATAAAATTTTAATTGTCAGATAAATTATACAACGTCGATTTATTTCAATCATTTAAATATATAGATAAATATATATAATACACTTATTGCTTTTTCTAATTGAAACAAAATTAAAAATTATTAATGAACAGCTAAAATCATTTTTAATTAAAATAAATTTACTTAGCAGATTTAAGACTGATTATTAATATACAATTAAAACTATATCGTAAAATTTGGATATTGGACCTATTGTTTTTTAAATATATATATTTATGACATGACCTATATAATTAATTGTTTTTGATCTAATTTTTTTCAATAAATCAGATAAATTATTAGCAGATCAATGAAAAATACATAATATTAAGCAGCTCTACACAGATAGGTATATTTTAAAATATTGACTAAAATTCATTTAAAAATATGAAAAAAAAAACGATCAACTCATGAATAAAATCTTTGTTATTCAGTCTCAGCTATATATATATATATAATTTGTAAATTAGAAATGTATTTAACCTTTCCATCAAGTAATATATATTAATCAATAATAAGTTTTGATTATATTAGTATATATTAATTGTATAAAATTTGAAAATAGCTTTTGTTTTTTTAATTCATTTGTTAATGATATTAAACAGATATTAGTTTATTAAAAATTTTGGTATTTCAATTTAGTATTTTATTTATACAGACTCTAAAGAAAGGAATGTTCAATTTTAGCTAGTGATTTTATCTATTAATGTCATTAAGTGATTAATGATTATAATTAAATGAATATTTATATTAATTATTTTACAATTTAATTATAAAATATAAGTAAATATTTGTTGATTTATTAATTTTTATTTTATTTCAAAATAAGTATAATTTACGTTTTTTTATATTTAATCAATTTAAAATAAAATAATTTAATATTAATATATTAAAATTTATATTTAAATGATTGATAAAATATATTAATAAGCTTATTTAATAATAAAAATAATTTAATTTGTATAAATATATATAAGAATATAATGAGAAAAATTATTTAAATATTTAACTATAGTAAAATCAAAATGGAAATATAAATTTTTATTAGATCAGAATAAAATATAAAACAGAATCACGTGATGAACCAACCAATCACAATTTAGAATCAATTGTAAGTTTGGCGAAATAATGAGATGTTAGTATAGGCCAAAATGGTTGAATTATACGTTGTATTAGTGATCCAAACGGATTCCTTCTCTTTCGATCTCTAGTTTATCTCAAGGTACGCTACCTTGTTTGAAAAAAATTAGTTAGAGCGCAAAGTGTCTAAATGAGCAATATGTGATAAATATATTATGTAAAACAAAGTGTAAAAAAATAAATGATCAAAGAATGGGCATCTCGGGATTCGAATCAATCTTGATCTATAATCAAAAAAAAATCGAATACATCCATACAATCATCATACATCCATCGTATATCGTCAAACATCAAATATACTCAGACCACTTGCTCCAACCAATTTTTTCAAATATATATATACTTTGTTAGGAAAATTGATTATTAACTTTTTGACCAGAATTAGGAGACAACAATCACAATGGTGAGATACTCTGCTACCCCCGCTAACCCCGAGAAATGTAAACATTTATTACAAAATACAAATTAGTATCTTATTTAACTTACTTAGTATGATGTTTAGCCGCCTTGACTAGAGGATCCTACCTCCGTGTTCACTTCAAGAACACCCACGAAGTTGGTGCCGTCTTAAACGGTATGAAATTACTCAAGGCCATCAAATACCTCAACGATGTCAAAGAACGCAAGCAATGTGTTCCTTTCCGCCGCTTCAACGGGGGTGTTGGTCGTTGTGCCCAAGCCAAATTCTGGGGTACTACCCAAGGTCGCTGGCCCATCAAGTCTTGTGACTACCTCTTAGGCCTCCTCCAAAACGTCCAAAGCAACGCTGAGGTACTATTTTTATTTATCCCAATCCCGAAACTTTGATTAATTTATTTTCAAATAGCTTAAGGGTCTCGATGTTGAAAACTGTGTCATCAAGCACGTCCAAGTCAACCAAGCTCCCAAGCAACGTCGTCGTACTTTCCGTGCTCACGGTCGTATCAACAGTATGTTTATTTGATTATTATACATTATATAATATGGTATTAAAATTATTTTTTAGACTACATGAGCTCTCCTTGCCACATCGAAATCATCGTCACTGAAGAAGCCGCCAAGGTCCAACGTGCCGCTGAAGAAAAGAAGATTGTTCCCCTCAACCGTCGTGCTTTAGCCCGCAAGAACCGCCTTGCTCTCCGCAAGTAAACTTGTTGTAATAAATTCTAAGTAAGCGAAGCTTACTCGGTCCATAACTTAAATCCCACTACTGAGGTATTTCAAACTCCATTTTTCTTAAATATTAATCCCTGTCAAACCCGTTATTAATATAGATATATCTCTATTCTCTCATAAATAGTAAACTTTTATTCATTAATTTTATTCTTATTATAGCTTAACTTTTTCCTATCATTGTTGTTCTATTTAATTCACAATATTTGATTTCGTTTGTTAATATTTATAATATTTTACCATTTTGCCTTTTATTTTATTTTTCACCTATAATTATTTTTTAAATTTCTCTGCTGTTTTGATTTATTATTAATTTTGACAACTAATATTTTTAGTAACTATTAATACTTATTTCTCTTTCATTTTCTCGATTATTTAATATTTTTTATAACTTTGAATATTGATATTATCAAATGGGCTTAATAAAGATCTCAAAATTTATTTTAATATATCATGATTAATACTTAATTTTTAATTAATATATATATTATAATAAAAAAAAATCAAATACAAGTTTATTTTGTAGATGTCATTTTATTAATAAATAAAAATTTTCAATTAAATTGAAATTAGTAGTTTCCAATCTTTTATTGCATAACATAATATTAATCTGTTGAATATTCATTTTTTATAAATATATTTTTATAATATTCAGTAAAATTAATTAAATAATATGTAGTTTTAATTAATCAATTTCAACAACACATAACTTAATGTATAATGTATTTATGTTATCTAATAATATAAAAAATAGGTGAATATTATGAAAATTAATAGATTTATATATCAATGTTTACAAGATATTCTAAATATGTATATATTTATAATAACATTTTCCAATTACCTGAAATTTTGACAAGCACAACTGAAGCAGAGTATATTTAAGTATTAACAATTTCAAACCATATAGATGGGATAATAATTTGTAAATTTAAATGTTGCCAAATCTACTCAAATTTTCAAGTGCTATTTAAAATAACCTAATGATATTAGCTAAATTAATATCTGTGAAATATATTATATTAATATACGATATAATGATTTATTATTATTAAATTTCACGAAATTTTCTTTTTC
Organism: Conidiobolus incongruus B7586; assembly: GCA_000697335.1. Taxonomy (NCBI): domain Eukaryota; kingdom Fungi; phylum Entomophthoromycota; class Entomophthoromycetes; order Entomophthorales; family Conidiobolaceae; genus Conidiobolus; species Conidiobolus incongruus. Next base: position 20,435 of record JNEM01013212.1, read on the forward strand.
TAGCTTTATATTTAGCTTCGGTTGTTGATTGAATCCAATGTTCAAATTCTTTAACTTGATCTAAAGCAGTATTAAAAACTAAAAAAACATTAATACATAATATATTATTAATATTAATAACATACTCTTTAATTCCAATTCATCTAAAGTTTGTATCATATTAAAGAACTGAGTATTAGTTTTAGAATTTCCTGAAGATTGTGCATGATCGAATAAATAAATTAATCGATCAATGAATGTTGAAGTTATAAAAGCATTGAATTCTTCACTATCAATTCTAAAAATATTATGTTAATAACTAATAGTAGAATAACATTATTATGTTACAATTCAACACATTTAAGTGCAAATATAAAGAAATTAGGTCCTAACGAGTGTAAATCTACGTTCGTTGCACATGCTTTTAAAGAGTGTTGAACTTTAGAATTAAAACATCTTGGAAATTCATAATCTACATAATTTCTATAAATGCATAAATAACTCAAGTTATTAAATATCATATTAAATTAAAATACACACTCTAAAATAAGGAATTTGGTAACGAATAGAGGTAATTCCATCTTTGTATTGACTTCAATCTTTTATATTTATTAATTTTTAATATATAGTTTGAAAGAAAGTTATATGTTTATATACCTTTGTTTGAGGTAATGAACCATCTAATTCACCCATATCTTCTAATTCTTTAGTGAAAATAACAGGTATTAACTGAATAATTATTGTTTATTCTTAATATATAGTAAATAAAATGCTTACTTGATCTTCAACTAGAAAATCGTCAATATCAAAATATCCCTGTTCACATGCAAAATTCATTATTTTTTAATTAAATTTATTATTAGTATTAAAATTATAATATTCAAAATTTCAAAATTTAGGTTAATAATAAGACGTGAGTTTAATTTATTTAATTTATGGGATTGTGAAAATAATTATCTATTCATCTACTCCTTTAACTTTAATTGTTAATATTTGATCTCTAAATTTCAAATCACGAAGTTTCATTATTTTTTTTAATTGATCTTCATTGGCAATATTTAAAAATCCAAAACCTCTACATTTCTTGGTTTTCTTATCAACAGGTAACTGAATATCTTCTACGGTAACTAATTTTTGAAAGTGTTCAAATAGTAAAGCTTTCGTCGTTTTAGAAGGTAAATTAGAAACGAATAACTGACATGGGAAGGTAATATTAGAACAATCAAATTCTGGAGCTTCGGGTTCTTTAGCCTTTTCAGCCTTCTGCTTTTGCTTTAACTCTAATGCCTGCTTCTTTTCCAATTCAATCCTCTCTTGTTCTCTCTTTTCTAACAAAATTTCCAATCGTTGCGCCCTAGTCAAACCTCTAGGCTTAATTCTAACTAATTTAGGTGGTTTGATAATTGGTAATCCTTTCTTAATTAATTTGGAATTTTTCCAAAATAATTTAGCTTTTTTCTGCTTTTTGCTTAATGAGTTATGATTCTTAAATTCTTCATCCATTACATTAATTTATAAATTGACTTGACATAATAATATACCTATTTTAATATTGATTAAAATTACATTGTAGCTATTTTTAAATTTAAAATTATTCATCAATTTTTATTTTATGGGATTGTTTTTTTTGATCAATTCAAATTTTAACAATGAAAAATATGTCTAAATTAGACAAATTTATTATATTTAGAATGATTTGCAAGTATAATTGTTTAGTATCCTTTATATTTAAATGACACTTTAATCGATATATATTATCAGTTATTCTTTATAATGAAATATAATTTTTACTTCAAAAATTAATTAAAACAATAATAATTTTATATACTATTAAATTGAAGAATAGTAATTTAAAAAATGCTAATTTATGTGTTTTGATTATTGTTATAAGCAAAGATATTATTCCGAGTCTATGGACCACTAATAGCAATAACAATAGGCATTAATTAAAAAGTATATAGTTGTTTAATTCATATATTCCTACTTATATTAAGCAGAGAGTTGGAAATTTATTCAAGTGACATTCAATTAAGGAAGAGTATTTAAGACCAGAATTGCAAACATTTTTAAGAGATGATACCTCCAATCCCAAATAGACAAAAATATTTCCCAATTATTGACATCATATTCTATTATATCTATATATTTCTCTAAATAAAAACGGCAATTCTAAAAATTAAGTTGAAAAAAAAATAATATGAAACAATCAAATTAAAAAGTGTATATTATAAAAAACAAGATTAAATAGATTGGTGTAAAGTAATAATTGAATATATTTAATTATAGTAATTTTTAAATGGAATATTTGTATGTCATTATTTTTGAATGTCAAGATACACTAGGCTGACCATTAAGTAGCAATCTTTTTTAAATTTATATAAGTTGCAGATCAACTAATATATGGCCTTGGTATTGGTAATTATTCGAAATTCTGCATTAACTTTATTATAATAATATTTGTGTTTTATTATATATATTTCTGAGTTTAATTTTAAAATAGGCAATCAAGTTGAATTGGTAAAAAAATTACAATTCAAAGTATAAAATATATAAATTCGTTTTTTACAATAGCCAATATATAATATATTCAAATTTTTCAATAAATATTATGAAGATAAACCTTTATTCATATTCTCATACTCGATATAATATTTATTTTTAATCAAAAAATCATCAAAGTACTATCAATTTTTTCCCTCAATTATTGTGAACTCTGTAAAGAGTATAAAAATTGCATGCCAATAATAGCTTTTCTTTTAATCAATATAATAGAAAATCTTTTAAGCAGATATTTTTGTTGCTATATATATATATATATATATTCATTCTTAATTTATAAAATATATTCAAATTTCCAATAAATAATTTTGTACTATCCAATTTTATAAACATTTTTACAAAACAATAATTTTTAGAGTAATAATATATAATTTAAACATTATTAATGAATAGAACTGACAATGATTATATTATAATATATATTAAATACTATAAATATGGATAAAAGTTTAAAAATAATTTGTACAATAATATTTTTCTAAATTATAAATATTAAGGTTGAATTTTAATGTGTTTGATAATTTAAGCAAAGTTTTTTAAAAAAATCATAATTTCAAATATTAGATTTAATAATATTTTTAGGTATTGGAAATATATTTTAGTAATTTTTATTAATATCAATGAAATGGTAAATCAATAAAAACTGAAAAATGAGCGCTACTCAATATTCAAATTAAACAAAAAGATTATTTTAATTTAACATTTTATTAGTATTAATAATAATATATGAGCAAGAGATATATATTGTAATTTATAGTTGTGTATTTTAGATCTTAGCATGGATACACTTGTCAACAGCGTGATTCCATTCGTCGAATAATCTATCACGTTCTTCTTTAGATAATTTAGGTTCGAATAAATCCTTTTCATCGTGAGTTTCTTCTTGTAATTGCTTGAGGTCTTTCCAAATACCAGTAGCTAAACCAGCAGCAATAGCAGCACCCCAAGCAGTACTCTCTTTATTGTGAGGCCTTTCAACTGAGATACCGAGTAAATTGGACTGAAGTTGAGTGAAAAAGTCGGAGTTGGTCATGCCACCATCAACTTTCAAAACCTTTAATTCGGTCTGGGAGTCTTGATTCATAGAATCCAAAATAGCTCTGGTTTGGAAACAAGCAGCTTCCAAGACAGCTCTACAAATATGGTTTTTGGTGGCATATTGAGTTAATCCAACGATGGTACCTTTAGCTTCAGGTTTCCAGTAAGGGGCTAAGAGACCAGAGAGAGCAGTGACGAAGTAGACACCTCCATTTTCTTCAACTTTGGAAGCGTATTCACCAATTTCCTTGGATTCTTTAATCAAACCTAAACTATCTCTAAGCCATTGAATAGCAGATCCAGCAACGGCAATAGAACCCTAGATTTATAATTAATATATTATTCTTTAAAACGATATTAGTTAGGCTTACTTCCAAAGCATATACAGGCTTTTCATTTCCAAATTGAAATCCAACAGTGGTTAACAATCCATGAGTGGAAATATAAGGTTTGTCGCCAATGTTGAAAAGCATGAAACAACCGGTACCATAGGTATTCTTGGCGGAACCAGGTTCAAAGCAGCTTTGACCAACCATGGCAGCTTGTTGATCTCCCAAACAACCAGCAACAGGGATTCCTTTCAAAGGGCCATCAGAAATGGTACAGTAAATTTCGGAGCTGGACTTGATAGTAGGTAAGATTTGGATGGGAATATCGAAGAATCTGATTTAAATCTTTAATGATATTTACTAATATAGTTTGTAATATATTTTACTTGATAAGTTCGTCGTCCCATTTCAAATCTTCAATATTCATCAAACAAGTTCTGCTGGCATTTGTGACATCGGTGACGTGGGAAGGTTGTTCATTCTTTTGGCTTAATTTCTATTTTAAAATTATTATTTTGAAATTCTAAATAGAATAGAATATAATTGAATTACATAAATTAACCAACTATCAACGGTACCAAAGAGTAAGTTTCCAGCCTATTACAATTATATTTAGACTATATGGATTTGTGTAATATGTAAATAAAATTACTTGTAAAGCCTTCTTAGTTTCCTCACAGTTATCTAACTTCCATCTCAACTTCAACCCACTGAAATAAGTGCTTAGTCTCAAACCAGATCTTTGCTAAAAATAATAAAAACTGAATTTAATAAATGCAATTTAATATAAATATGATATCATGGAACATACTTGAAGGTTTTTCTTATTATAATCATCTTGCCATTGGCTGACATAGCTCTGAGTTCTATTATCACTCCACACTAATTTTAAAGTTTAAAACTTGAAAAATTGTATTAAATATATTATAATTACCAATAGCAGTACCCAAAGGTTCGTGAGTAGTTTTATCCCAACAAACAGTAGTTTCTCTCTGGTTAGTAATACCAACGCCTACAACATTTATTAATATGAGTTGTTATGTATAATATATGATTACATACTCTTTAAATCTTCTAATTTGTAACCTAATTTTTCAAATTGTTGACAACACTTTTCGATACAGTTAGTGACAGTTTTCCAAATGACATTAGGATCATGTTCAACCCATCTGTAAACAAAAAAGGTAAACATAAGAAATAATAATTAGTTTGAAATTAATTTAATTACCCAGGCTTAAGGAAGATACCCTTGAATTCTTCTTGGTGATAGGTAACAACTTTACCTAACTTGTCAAAGATTATGAATCTAGAGCTGCTAGTTCCTTGATCGATAGAACCGATAAATGGTGCCGTAAAACTCATTTTGGATTTAGTAATATTTAAATTAATTAATCTTTTTATGTTCATTCAAACCATGAAACAAGCTTATATACCACTACTTATATAGATATTCTCACTAATATAATTTATATTAAGGATTTGTCTTAATTTTTCATATGATATTGGATTTAGAATTAAGCAATATCCACAATATGAATCCCGAATTCAAATTTCAAGGTTTTCTTCATATAAATTCACATTTTAATTTTACTGTTTTTTATATTTTACTTGTTTTAGTGTGACATCTCCATTATTTTGTTTTTACATGTAAAAATAAATTTTGTGAATTTAATTGGTATATTAATAACTATATCCAATTAAACTTCCTTTTTAGATTTCCATATCCAATTAAGGATTTTGAGAAAAATATCTAAATTTTGATGTTTTGATTTTCAAAAATAATTTGATATATTTCAAACATAAATACAGTGATGTATTTTTTGTTATAGTAGACTTTCACAAAGTTTTTTGTTAATTATATTTTTCAATGTTGATCATATGATCTGTATTTAACTATAACTGAATAATTATACCTTTTATATCAGTATTCATATATTTTCAATTGAGTTTACATGCTTGTAAATTGTTACTATAATATTAAGCTATTTATTCAAAGAATATCATTTTGCATTTAGTCAATAATATTCTTATATTCAATTCATATAATATAATTAATAACAATCTTATCATTTGAAATATAATAAAAATTATATTAGTTCAACATATATAAATAGGCTCATCAATAAAGTTTATAATCAGTGAGATTATTAAATTATTATTATTTCTAGCCAATAAACTCAAGTTTACTTATATTTTATATTATTAAATAATGATTAACATATAATTTTTAAATCTTAGAAATTAAAATAATTTAATTATATTTAAATATTAAATTAAATCTAAATATAATAATAATATTAATAATAATTCAAAATACAAATAATTATAAAATATTTTGAAAATCAATTTTAATGATACATTGATATCAGCATACTTTATTTTTAAAATTATTGAAAATAATCCAGATTTTCTATTGACAAAATTTGAATATAATGATATTTTCATTTTATAATATCATTTTAGCTAAACTTATTAATATTACTATAATATAAAATATATATATATATATTTTACATAGCTCAAATATATTTTAAACAATTTATCTTATCCTAATTTATATATGATATCTTGAATTTTATCTAAAAACAATTTGTTGAAATAATTTAAATATAAAATTTTTTTAAAAAATAGCTATTCAATTATATTAGTTTAATTTTCAAAATTTATTCCAATTATTATTTATTATAATAATGAGTTATATATTTAAATTGGTAATTCTATATCCTAATAATTTAACAATATATAATTTAGCATTAATATCAAAAGTTTGAATTATAAAAATAAACTTTTATTAATCAAAGGAAGTTTTTAGCTCTAATTTGAAATATTTCTTCAATAAAATTAAAATAATTAATATTAACTATGAGATCAATATATTTTTAAATTAATAACCAAAATTTATTCAGCATATCTTTGTTATTATTAAAATCAAATTTTATATTATTTATAATGGTATTTTGAAATAATAAGATAATATTTAATTATATTATATTTGATAAAAATAATAAATAATAAATATTAAATATTATTTTAAAATTGAAAAAAGGAGATTTTTTAATTATTTATCTTTTAAATATATTATTAACTTTAATAAAAGGATTATATAAATTGAATAAAAAATTAATAATTTGAAATTATACACTAACCTACAAAAGTGAGTCATAAAATCAAAAATACCTATATTTTTACTAATAACTTGATTAATATTTAATGAAATAAACTTAAATTAAATAATTAAAATCTATTATATTTATTAGTTATATATATCATTAAATGATGATATTTAGCTATTAATTGGTTAAAATATAAACCCTTAAATTTTACCTAAGGTGAGTTATAAATTTGTAGGTTTTTGGTGATAAAAAAAAATTAAAACCTAGTGTATCTACCTTTAGCTTTTCTAACTTCTTTAAGTTTGTAGGGTATAGAATCAACTAACTTTTTACACTAAAAAGGGTTAATCTTGTTCTATACTTCTTAAACATATTCTTAAAGTTGATTTAAATTTTTTGCTGGGGGGAAAACTTTAATAACTTTTTTTAATTAATCCCAAAGGTGTTCAATTAGATTAAAGTTAAGAGATTGAGGAGGCTACTTCATAACTGTTATCTTGTTATTTTAAAGCTATTTGGTAATAAAAGCTGTAGTATAGCAAGAAACATTATCTTGCTAGAAAATAACATCAGATTTGTTTAACCTATACTATACAATGGTTTTTTTCAATTCATTGTTTAGAATACTTTAGTACATTTTAGTATTAATTCCCCTATTAACTTTACAAAGATACCTTATACCTAAAGACAACATACATCCCCAAACAATAATTAACCCACTATTATACTTTTGGGTAGAATTAACATAATGGTTATAAAGTAGTTCTGTATCTTTTCTGAAGTATCTAGCTTTTTTATCAAATCTACTAAAGTATATTTTTGTTTCATTAAATTAAATAACCTTACTCTAATTAGTTTTGGTTTAATATTAGTGGTGACATTTAAACTCTTACCTAACTTTATAGTGGGATTTCTTTAGTTGGGGGTGTTTTTTCTTGAGGTGTGAGTGGTATCTATGCTAATGTAAAACACATATAATAGTATTAGTGCTAACTAATATTCTTGTATAGTTTTATAGTTCCTGTTGTATTTCTACAACAATACCACACTTGCTTATATTAACTAACCTACAAATATACTTCTTATCATGTTTATCTATAATCTTAACACACTTAAGTTTAGGTTTAAATGTTTTTTTATTGCTATTCTTAACAACTTTAACTATAGTAGACTAGTTAACATTAGTAATTCTAGCAATATCACAAGTTGATTTACCTTTTTTATAAAGTTGATTAATACACAAGTAGATTTTTTTAGAGAGGGATTTAAGTATAATAATATTAATAAAAAGAATTTAGTATATCTGTAAAATATTATATAAAATAATAGCAAAAAGAGAAAAAAGATATGGTTATATATTGTTAAATATATCCCCTTATCTCAAAAACCTGCAAATTTATGACTCACTTTAGTTAAATATTAAGGGTTAATATTTTTGCTAATAGTTTACTAAATATATCTAAATATATTTATCTATTATTAAATAATATACTTTAATTATATATTATAGTTTCAAGTAATCTAATATATACAATTGTTTTA
>JNEM01013218.1:0-16978 GCA_000697335.1 Conidiobolus incongruus B7586
TTAAATTATATTAAAAATACTAATTATAAGTTTATAACAATAATTGAGGGCAAAAGAAATGGGTCTCTTAATATTTTAAAAAATATAATAACTTTATCCTTTAATATCAATATATTAACTAATAATAATAATAATAATAATATATTAATAATTTTAGTAAAAGGATTTATTTTATAAAGTACTTTGATAATATTTTAATTTGATTAAAAAAATATTTTTTAATATATTTTTTATTTTATGAATAATTAAAAAGGAACAATTAAAATTATATGTTTAGATTTTAATGAGTTTTAAATAATTTCTATTCCAGCTTTAAAATAATTTAATTAATAATAAAATATTGCATTTATAAGGCTGATAAATTTTAAATGACTTTAAAAGGTTTGTGATCAGGTTTTACTAAAATTAAAATAAAAGACTTTAGATTATCATTATTTAATTTAAACATGATTAAGTTGAATAATAAATTTTTAAAGTTAATTTTTAATAAAAAGAAAACATTATGTATATATAGTTTAAAACTATATATTTTCCTATTTATTTTGAATATGATTTTTTTCTGAAACTAATAATATGTTTGAAAATTTGATATTTTGAAAACTTCTCATTTGTTTGATTCTGAGTTAATAGTTATATTTCAATTAAATTTGTTACAAAGTTCTCTTTCTTTGCTTTTCAAACTTTTCTCTATCTAACTTAACTGCTAAGTTTTGTATATGTGAGCAACTAATATTCCACCTTCGAATATGATAATGATCTAAATTTGGACGATTTAAATTCACTGCATAAGTATGCTCAAAGTGATTCGTATCTATTAAATTATGTAATTCATTCAATCCAAATTCCATTAACTCTATCAATTCATAGTAGTCATTCGTCAAGCAAGAAAGCTTTGGTAGAACTATATAGTCATATCCTAAAATAATCTATTAAAGCTCCTAATATTAGTTAAATTTATGAAATTTACTATTTCTTGCATGAGTGGCAAAGACTATAGAGCAAATATTTTGCATTCTTTTCTTCGTTTTAGTCCTTAAAACGGCCATATTATCCACGAAATATTTTCGACTGACTAAGCTAAGTCTATAAGTATCCAACTGTTTTGAAGTTCTTTTACCTATTCATGTTTGTTATTAATTATTGTAATAAACCATTGATTATTAATTACAGTGAACTATTTGATCATCCCTCCACTTATAACCCATAATAATCATTTGATTACATACGTTTACACTGGGAACATATTTTAAATTTATATTGTAAATATCTTCCTTAGATAATGCAGATAATCTAGCCTATAACAATCAATCAATATATTATAGAATATTTTTAATAACTAATTTTTTACTTGAAATTTTGAATTTTTAATATTATCAATAGTTAAATCGGGATCTCTTTGATATAGACAAGTATAGTTTGGTTTTGGTAAACTACTAGAATATCTTTTACAATTAATATTGATGGAATTAAATTTGGTTAAATTTAATATATTTCTATTTATTATTAATTTTAACATATTATTTTTTTAATTTATTTGAAATTGTAATGGATTAGTTGAGAGAGAACTTTAGACATTTCTGACAATGGATTAGTTTAAATCCCACATATATTTAATATTTTTTAATTTTATCATTTTTATGGGATTAAACTTTAAATTTTGTTTATAATTTAATAATTCACTTTATTTACATTTAATACGAATAAAAGGTAATAATCTGGAAATAAAGAAATAAGAATTTTCAATAGTAATTTTCATTAATTATATATGATTACTTCTGGCCCCATTATAAATATATTAATCTTTAAAATTGATAATATTTTAAATATATTGAAAATTTTATTTTAGATTTTCTTTTAAGTATTTAAATATAATTTATAATTATTGGACATATCCAATTTTATATTAAAATAATATCTTTTTAAATATAATAAATAATTGTTAAAATAAGGTAATTTTTCCCCAAAGTTCTCAATATTTAAAAAAATTTATACGAGATAAAATATAATAAAAAAAGAAATAATAAACTTTAGAATTGTTTAAACTGTTTTAATATTAGTATAAATATATATATATATATAACAGGTAAAAATCAGTAAGTTAATATTTATTGGATTTTTTGTATTCCAAATTAAGTATTAATTTCGAAAAATAATAAGTTACTCTTTAGGCATTCATCTGTCTCAACTTCAATTCAAATCATTGATTCAATTTCAAAATTGCTTTTTGATCCCATAATATATGATTAAAACCCAAATTATAATTTTAATAATTGAAAAAGTGTGAAAAATTAGTTAGCTTAATATACCAGTAAAAAAATATATATTAGAGAGTATCAAACTATATTCACTGGTTTAGTATAAGCTAATATGTATCGTAATTTCCAAAAACCCGATTTAGCTTTGAAAAGAGCTCAAGGTACTAATACATTGCAATTTAATTTCATTTAATATATTACTTCAATTCAATTACTGATAAACATTTTTTTATAGAGCTCATCCTAGTAGATCAATCTACAGCCGCTTTAGAAACTTTACAAGAAGCTTTAAACTCTAAGCGCTCTAGAAATGTTTCCGTTAATATCATGGAACCTATTATGTTGAAATTTTTAGAATTATGTGTTGATATGAGAAAAGGAAAATTGGCTAAGGAGGGTTTACTTCAATATAAGAATATTGTTCAAAATGTCGATGTTGGCAGTTTAGAAGTATGTTTTTTTGTTAGTTTTATTATTACTGATTATTAATTAATATTTTAGAATGTTATTAAATATTATTTGAAATTAAGTGAAGCTAAGGTTGTTGAAGCTCAAGAAAAAGCTGATCAATTGACTTTAGATGTTGAAGACTTGGAAGCTGCCGAACTTCCCGAAACTTTCTTATTACATACTGTTAGTGGTGAACAAGATAAAGATCGTACCGATCGCTCTGTTGTCACTCCTTGGTTAAAGTTATTGTGGGAAGCTTACAGAAATGCTTTGGATGTTCTCAAGAACAACACTCGCTTAGAAGAAGTTTACCAAGTTGTCTGTCACCAAACTTTCCAATTTTGTCTTAAGTATCAAAGAAAGGTTGAATTTCGTCGTCTTTGTGAATTACTTCGTAGTCACTTGCACAACTTCTCTAAGTACGCTCATCAAGCTCACTCTGTCAACTTGAACGATCCCGAATCTCTTCAACGTCAGCTAACTACTCGATTTGAACAACTTAATGTCTCTACTGAATTAGAATTGTGGCATGAAGCTTTCCACTCCATTGAAGATATTCACAGCTTGTTGACCCACACCAAGAAGGCTCCTAAGGCTCAAATCATGGCTGACTATTATAGTAAATTGGTCACCATTTTGAAGGTTTCTCAAAACCATCTCTTCCATGCTGCTGCTTTGAACCGTTACTATTCTGTGATGAACCAACAATCTTCTACTGCCTCTGCCGAAAAGAAGCAATCTATTGCTGAACAAGCTTTACTTGCTACTCTCGCTGTCCCTGTCATCACTCCTTCCAGCGAACGTATCTTGTTGTCTGAACATGATGAATTCAAATCCAACCAACTCAGATTGACTGGTTTATTGAACTTGACCCGTCTCCCTACTCGTTCCTCATTGATCAAGGACCTCTTGAACCATGGCGTCTTGAGCATTGTCAGCCCTTCTTTAAAGAACTTGTATCACTTCTTGGAAACTGAGTTCCACCCCTTATCTATCTGCAAGAAATTGGCTCCTATCCTCGCTGAACTCGAAAAGAACTCTGCTTCTGCTCACTACGTCGCTCCTTTACGCCAAGTTGTTTTGACTAGATTATTACAGCAACTTTCTCAAGTTTATACTACCATCAAGATTGACTCCATTGTCAAGTTAGCTTCCTTTGCTCCTTACTTTGAATATGACACTATTGCTATCGAAAAGTTCATCATGAACGGCTGTAAGCGTGGAGAATTAGCTATTCATATCGATCACGCCACTTCCACCATCACTTTTGATACTGATTTATTTTCCACTCAAAGAACTAGTTCTATTGCTGAGGGACCCAAGCTACAACACACTCCTTCAGAGCTTATGAAAAGCCAACTTTCCAACCTTGCCAAGCGTCTCTACTGCGCTATCAATATCATGGACCCCTCTATTCGTGAAAGCAAGTTGAAGAACAAGGAAGAAGCCTTCGCTGCCACCCTTGCTGCCGCCAAGGAAGAGCACAAGCAAACTCTTGCTCGCAAGGCCTTAATTGAAAGACGCAAAGAAATTGCCGAAATTCTCCAGCAACATCGCGAAAAGGAAGAAGCTCGTGAACGTGCCATCCAACTCGCTCGTGCTCAAGAAGCCGAACGCATCAGAATTGCTGAAGAAACCAAGCGTCGCGAGGAAGAGCGCAAGCGCAAAGAACTCGAAGCCATCCAACGTGAAGAAGCCCTTAAATTGGCTGAATCTATGAAAGGCAAGATTGATGTTGACATTTTGTCCATGGAAAACTTGGATACCTCCAAGGTTATGCAATTGCAATTAGAAGCCTTAGAACGTGAAAAGAATGAAATGGCCAACAAGCTCAAGGCTATCAACCGCCACATCGATCACTTGGAACGTGCCTTCCGTAAAGAAGAAATTCCCTTATTGGATAAGGATTATGAAAACCAACAAAAGGAAGATATTGCTTCTCACGAAGCTGCTTACAAGGCTTTAGTCGCTCAAACTAAGGCTAAGCATGAAGAAGACATGTTGTATAAAAAGAGATTCACTCGTGTCCTTCCTTTCTATAAGAAATACATGGATCAACTCAACCAAGTTCGCAATGCCCAATACCAAGTAAAGCGTGCCGAACTCGAAGCCCAAAAAGAAGCCGAAAAGAAGGCCATCATCGAAGAGTTCCGTGCCTACCGCGCCAAGGTCGAAGCTGAAGAAGCCGAAGCTCGCCGCATCAAGGAAGAGAAGGAAAGACTTGAAAGAGAAAGAAAGGAAGAAGAAGAACGTCTCCGTGCTGAAAAGGCCGCTAAAGAAGCTGCTGCTAAAGCCGAAGAAGCCGAACGCTTGCGCAAATTGGAAGAACAAGCTGCCAAGCAACGTGAAAGAGAACGTTTGGCTGAAGAAAAGATTGCTGCCAGCAGAGCTAAAGTTGAGCCTCCCAGAACCACCTCCGCATTCAATTCCATTGGTTCTGGCGCATGGAAATCTTCTAGAGTCTCTGCCCAAAAAGAAGCTGAAATTGGTACCACTCCCTCTGCCGCTCCTCCCAAGACTCCAGTCGCTCCGGGTGGTTGGAGAGCTCGTATGGCTGCTAAAGAAGCTGCTGCTAAGGCTGAACAAGAAAAGGAAACCTCCTCTACTCCTCCTCCCCCTCAAAGAAACCCTTCTTACTCGGCTTTTGGAGGACGTAACAGACGTAATTAATAGGATATTTCTCGCTGAACCCATTATCATCACTCATACATATATATATATATATATATTTTCCTTTGGAATAAATTATCATTTAATAATAATATATAACCCTTTATACATTATATTATTATTGATATTACAATATATGTTTATCTATGGTTTTAAATTTAATGGCTTTTCAAATATATAAATTAATTTTAATTGATTGAAATTCCAAACATATCAATAATTTTAAACATAATAAGAATAGTCATTATTAATAAATATTAGTTTACTTTACCAATTGTTTTCGATAATATATATTTTCAATTTTTTATTATTTATAACTTAATCAGATCTGAACTCAAAAAATTATGAAATCTTCATTAAATATTTGAAATTAGAATATTAATGAGTTTATAATTAATATTAAAATTTAGTGTTTGAGTCGGATTATCAAGTACTGAAATATAAAATATAGGAAAATAGTTTAAAACTCTGGCTGGAAAAAATAAAATAGATTCGGGAAAATATTCACACATTCAAAAACTTATTCTTCTCAATTCTGAAATTTTTCACAAGATGTGAGAATATACTTAAGAATTAGTAGTAATCAATGATTTAGGACAATACTGTATAACATTAAATAAGTTGTCTGATTTTTATTATCTAATAAAATATGAATCAATCGTTAGCAAACTGTATCATTGATGGTGGTGGTGATTATCAATGTGCTGCTGATGATATTGATTTGTAGTGACATAATGATCATCAGTGCTAATTTGAAGGATCAAATGATCCAAGATATTCTCCCACTTGGAATAGATAGTATTAAAGGCACTCCTCTCATCAATCATGGATGAATTGATGGTGACCTTTAAGCTACCGATGAATTCGCCATAAGAATTCTTCCAAAAGTGCTCTCTTTCCACTTTGGTGACGAATGGTAATCTATGAATCTGTAAGGTGTTTAAGATTTAATCATTTCTACATATGGGATTGGCTATTACCTCCATCAATGATTGGTTAATTGGTTCTGATATTTCTTGAGGCAATGTCTGGAGCAAAATCATAGAAAGCGTGACACAAGGAGGTCCCGTCAAATAAAAGATCACACCAGCTTGGAGGAGAGATAAATAAGCATCCAATTGAGTGGGATCAACACCAAAGTGGAATCCAAACATAAAGAATACGGTAACAAGGCCCATTGCTACAGTTGTTAAGTTGTAGGGATTTAAAATTTGGCGTTTGTTTTCACCGCCATAACGACTATGTCTAGCGGTGTGTTCTCTGTAAAATCGAACTATAAAATACATAAATCAAATAGGATAAAAAATAATATGAATATAGTTACCTAACCAAAGTTGCCAATGATTAGAATAAATCAAACCCGAAGCAAAAGTCACACCACAGCAAATTAAGACTAAGGTAACACCAAAAAAGCTATACAAAATCAAACCAATTAAAATCATTATCATTAATATGTAATTGATTTGAATATTACTTTGTAAGTCCAAAACTATAAGCAGTAGCCAACAAGTCTTCAGGATTAGACGATTCCGATAATAAAATAGTCTCTAGAGACTCTTTAAGCATGTTAATAGCTGCAAATAATATATATAATAAATTCACGAAAGTGAATAAAATCTCAAATCGCCTTAACCTAAGACCTATCAGTATATTATAGATATTGAATATTTGAAATATTACCCATAGGGATAACTTGCAGAAGGACTTGATAAATCATCATAACTGATTAAGACTTGAGATACGAGTTGGTTCATAAGACCAAAACCGTCGAATATAACGATATAACCAAAACCTGTTAAAGCTAAATCATACATTAACATATTGTTCCAAAACATCATGTTTGAAAAAAATACTTAAGCTCTCGTTATACAAAGCCAAGCCCAGAGTAGAAAACCCAACCAAGAGGTGGAAAAGGGCCCAATATAACATATTTCGGTGAGGGGAACTAAATCTTGGGATAATATACATAGCTAACTGAAACAAAGACATTTTATCCTTTGGATTCGTCCTCAAGCTTGGAAGATCCGAATTATGTCCCAAATGAATATTCGTATTCATACTAATATTATATTTTTAATTTTTAATATTTTTAATTATTTAATAATTGGGAATAAGAGTGTTAATAACTACTCTTAAAAAATGATAATAAATTAGAATAGATATGATTTGATCTTATTTGTAATAATGGAATTTAATATATTGAACATAATTAATCTTTTCATAGTTTATATCCCATATAATTTAAATTCCTGTGATTTGATTAGTCAAAATAGGTTGGACGTGGCAAGAATCCTAATTTGCGATTTGACTTTTTAGATTTAGATTTTGAAAAAGGTTAAATAATATTCTAAAATTATTTAATTTTTTATAAGAAATAAACTATATTATTAATATATAAATAGTTTGATAATTATTAAAACAATTGAATCAAAGGGTACATTCAATCAATTATACTAAATTATCTATAAAAGATACTCATTATTTTCAGTATTGATTTTCAAATTATGATCGATTAACGAACAAACTAATATTGAAACGATGATTCATCAATATTCCTCTTCAATAATATCCATATTATTAAGAACATCGTATGTAAATTCACCTACATTTGTCATAATATACTTTATATTAATTTATTTTCAAGTGACTTCTCTACCAGTGAATTTTCAACTCGTGTTATATTTATTTTTGATGTAATATCCACTTCAAATAAATCCTTTTTCGTATAATATGACAATAGTTTTTGAACTTTTCGAAATTTAAATATGTTTATTATTTCAATTTAATTCAACTTTGAATATAAATAGTTATCCAAAGTAAAAAGAAAATAAATATTAAAATAATGAAATTTGAAATATACATTTAAATGGTATTAAAGTTTGTTATCTATAATATCAGTCATATTTTTTTATTTTTTTTTCTGGGTAAATTAAAAATTTACAGAATTGAAATCAATTTCATTTTCAATGATATCAATAAGAACTAGATTGAGTTGAGATTGACCAAATATAATCAGTGTATATGAAGAGGATTATTTATAAAAATCAAAATAACATAATGATATTATATATGATAGTGATTAAAATGGGATAATAACAAACTTATTGATGTTGTATATGGTTAACCAGAAAATAATTTATTATTGATTCAGTCATTTGATGCACCCACACATTAAGTATTTTTTTAAATTTATAATGTGGCATAATTTTTTAATTACTAATTTTTATCGCTTATGATGTTATTTCTATGAATATATACCAAAAGGTATTGAATAGTTAACAAGATTAATGATTATGATTGTAAAAAAACTAGTATAATTTCAAGAAAACTCTTCAAATCACAGCATATATTGTTTGATTATGGTCATTTTCAGCAAACTAATAAACTGAGTATTATAGTTCGCTGGCTGTATGTTGGTGATCTAATATTCTAAATTATTTACTCGAGTTAGTAACATTAATCAAATTGATCAACTTTATTAATAAACTGATAAAAGAATTCAAAAAACAAAGTATACAAAATTTTAGGTTATTAATATCACTAGTCCACATTGAAAATGAACATAAGAAAGATGGAGCTAATAAGTGGATGAATAATATACACATTCAAAATGAAAGAAATATTTTTCAGTTATAAACAAAACAAATTATTTAATTGAATTAATGTGTTGGATACAGTAGTGCTAGATTTAAGCAGTCTTGGAGAGGTATTCCTTGATACCTTCTTGAGTGGTCTTGAGACCGTCTTGACCCTTTTGCCAGTTGGCGGGACAGACTTCACCGTGCTTGTCAGTGAATTGAAGAGCTTCCAAGAGACGGAGGGTTTCGTCGACGGAGCGACCGACAGGAAGGTCGTTGATTTGCATAATACGAACGTTTTGTTCTGGATCAATGATGAAGAGACCACGGAAGGAGACACCTTCTTCTTCGATGTGGACTCCGTAGGCCTTGGAGATCTTGTGGGAGGGATCAGCGATCAAGGGAATGCTCAAGGGGCCGACACCACCTTCAGAGCGGGGAGTGTTGGTCCAGGCCAAGTGAGAGTATTCAGAGTCGGTGGAGCAGGCCAAGAGGACAGTGTTGGCAGCGTCGAATTCAGCTTTCTTTTGATCGAAAGCGATGATTTCAGTGGGGCAGACAAAAGTGAAGTCAAGAGGGTAGAAGAATAAGACGACGTACTTACCCTTGTAGTCAGCAAGGTTGATGGTTTCGAAAGCACCATTGACGAGAGCGGTAGCAGTGAATTGAGGAGCAGGCTTACGGATTTCGACGGCTATGATCAGAAGATTGAGTTATTTTACAATATTAAATGTTTTATTTAGTAATTTACTTACGCATTTTAATTATCTATAGATTCTAGTAGATCAATGTAATTGAGAGTACCGAGGTGAAGAGAGGTATTTATAGTGTAAGTGACATCATATTAACCACTCAATCCATCAAGCTTATGGAGTTACACAGGTAAAAGTGAATTTATGGCTGGAATTTACAATGCCTGGAATCTTGAAAATTGTTCCAAATATAGTCCAAACATTTCGTTTTTTCCAATTTATGCAGTAAAAATTCAGAAATTGGGAATGAATAAATTATTCTACTTAAATTCAATATTCAAAGCATTTATTGATACTTTAGTGAAATCATTGTCTAAAAAACGATTCAGGGATGTATAGTATCAATGAATTTTCATTATTATGCCTTTATTTTTGAATCGATCAGTTCATAAAATATTTTCTGCTATTCAATGAAAATTACTTTGATCAATCGTATTAGATATTATAAAAATTAACTCGTGTAATATTTACTATTTAAAATATTAAATAAAGCTTCAATTTTTTATAATGCCAATTTAAATTTCTATTAAAAAATAGGTATTATTTATATTTTATTTTTCCAATTTTTCTATAGTCAATCAATATTTTATAGAATATATCAAAAATATTATCAATTTTTCAAAATTTCAAAAAATATTATGCATAAAAGTAATCAACTTAATTCTAGAAAATTCATTTTGTCAAAATTCTCAACTACCAATATGTTCAAACTTTACCCAATTTTTATCCAATTCTTAGCCAATCGCGTCAGTAACTTGAACAGTATGAATTTTTAATATTTACATTTTCTAAAATTAGAAAATATTTTGATATCCTCTGAAATCCTCAAATGTATTTACTCATTATAATTCATGATTTTATTATGTTAATATCACTCAAAATTACTGAAGTTCATTAAATCATTATTTAAACATCTATCTTAGATTACTAATATTATTAAATTCTACATAATCTGTGTTACGATTGATTCAATTCTATTGAAATCCTATGAAATCTCATTTTTTCAAAATTACAGGAGGAAGTAAAAATGACCCTATTCATTTTAAATTTTTACACTTTTTATTAACGAACTAACCATCAAATCACATGTACCTGACATCCATTGGAATCATACGGCTTGAATGACCTCTTCCCTATTATCATTTAAAAATATGTGACTCTCTTATTATTCTTTGGTCAACTAATTTTCAATTATATCCTTTGTAAAAATCAGATAAGGAATTATCTGATATGATATAGTTTAATTATAGTATTAGGATATACTACTTAAACGTGATAAAAAGTTCAAGGATAATAATAAATTTAATTTGTGAAATTTAAAAGCAATACAGGATTAACCCAAAGAATATCGTATATGAATAAACCATTAATTAAACATATTGTGTTAAAAATAGTATATCTAATCTAAAATTTAACTCTTTGATTCAAAATGAAGTAAATTTGATATTCTAATTTATTGCACTGTTATTTAAGTTTATTGAAGAATTCTTGAATATCAAATATGGATTTGAAATATTTGTGATAAAGAAAACATATATAAAGTTGTACTATTATTAATCCATATCAGATCATTTTAAACAAATTTTATTTTATAAAATATTGTTTATATCATATTTATATTGTAAAATTTACTAATAATTAATCAAAATTATATATTTTCATCCTAATCAATCAGCCTAATTATCATATTTTATTGAAGTCACAAATCAATTAAAATGAAATAATTAAAATTGAAGATTGAAGATTAGTAATGAACAATATTGATTATTAAATATTTTGTAAGATTATTTTGAAAGGTGTGAGGATAAAAATAAAAAATCTGATAATTTATTTATAATTCGAATAGTGATCAAAAACTATATCATCTCAAGTAGAATAAGGCTCGATGGTTTAGTGGTATAATTCTCCCTTAGGGTGGGAGAGGTCCTGGGTTCGATTCCCAGTCGAGCCCTCGTCGATTATAAATTTGTTGATTTTTTAAATTTCAATTTATTCAAACTTTAGTTTTTTTACATTAGTTATCTATTTATTATTAATATCAATTCAGGTTATTTTTTGATATTTTCATTTATTTTAATATTATTTTATAACTTATAAATTTTAACAAAATAGGAAAAACCATAATTTTTTATTACAAACCAATATAATATAATTTGATTCAAATTGATAAAAAACAAATTTCAATCAATACTTGATTATAAATAATGACCTAGTTTCAATAAAACATAATAAAGAATCACTAATTTAAACTTATTATTTTAGTTATATAATATTGAGAATATTAATTAATAATTTATTGTAATAATAACTTCTGTTATAGTTATTTTATCACAATATCAACTAAGTCGATAATATTATTTTAGTTATAATAAAATATAAATTGGGAAAATAATAAATTTTATTTTTATAAATTTAGTATGACACAGTTACAGATTTAAATTTTTCATAGATTAATAATAAAGAAGATCAATCTCAAACTTGGAAAAGTATATCAATTCCTCCATCTTGAGCCAAGAATCTGACATATCCAAACTCAATTTTTTCGATCGATACCTATCCATCTGGATTCTAATAGTAATGATACTGGGTGTAGTCACTGATTGCTACGCTCCCAACTTCCAGAATGGCTTAGAAAGTTTTAGATACTTGATATTTCTTAACCGGTAGCTTTCGGTCTTTGGTTTATGATGTATCCTGTGCTGGTGAAGGTGGACTATTTAGCGCTGAAGCACATTGCTGATGTTAAATCTATAGGTCTGAGTTTGTTACTGAGTTAAATCTTAGGTTCTCTCCTATGTTTGGACCTTGCGTGAGCAACTTTACCAGATCTCAAAAGATACAAAAACAGTGTGATCATGGTAGGTCTCGCTCGATATATCGCAATGTTCCTAATTTGGAACGAATTAGCAGATGGCAACAGGGAATTTGGTACCTTATTAGTCGCAATCAATAGTATTTTACATTATTTTATATTCTCCGCCCAGTATTCTATATATTCAAATTATTAGTAATAGTCACGTCGAAAGTGTGAGTTATAGGCTAATATGTAGTAGTGTACTCATATTTCTGGGTATTCCATTAGTACTCGGTATTATTACTCGATATTTCATCATATATTTATCCAACTAGGATTAGTTCGAAGCCAAATTTTTAAAATTTGTCAACTCTTTAGCTCCCGTTGCACTGTTGTGAATTAATTATACAATATCCGCACTCCAGGGTTACAATATCATTCACAGTACTGACATCGTTTGTCGCGTTGCTGTATCTATGGTTCTCTACTTCATTATCATTTGGTCGAGTATGTTTAGAGTATGTCATTATTTGGAATATAATTATGAGCTCACTGTGACGCAGACATTTAAAGCTTCTAGTAATAATTTCGAATTGGCCTTTGCTGTAACTGCAGGTACTTAGGGCGTTAGGAGTGAGGAGGTATAAGTTGCAACCGTAGGTCCATTAACCAAAGTCCCAGTATTATTAAGTCTCGTTTACTTTGCAAGGTTTATAAAACATCGCTATTACAAATTTAATTTAATATATATATTATAATACAATAAATATCATATTAATTTTAAAATATATTTAATTCAATAATTTATTTATATTGATAATTATAAGGGGATTTTTTCCCAACCCTGACTGGATTTCTTACGATTTTTCTTGGATTTAGTCTCATTCATCGTTTTATATTCCATATCATACTCGAATGTGATATCCTCCTTACTGTACTCCAAATGTCTTGGAAGTACATTAGATTCAAATGTGATATCGTTTTTACTGTTTCGCAAATGTCTTGGAAGTATATCTGATTCAAATGTCATATCGTTTTTGTTGTACTGCAAATGTCTGGACAGTGGCTCGTAGTTGGTTGAGAATATGGAGTCGGGTGATTTGATATCTGTCCAATGTTTGATCTTGGTTTTTTCTAGTTTGGTGTAGTGGTATGGAGGTGGTGAAGGTGGTGGGTTATTAGGAGGTGGTGGTATGGAGGAGAGTTGTGTGTTGTCGAGGGATGAAATGTATTGTTTTTTGGACTTGGTTTTTCTTGCATAAATAAAACCAATGGCTGTTGCTATTACCACAATCACTATACTGCCGCCTCCTAATCCCCATGCAAGGCCATGATATTTGGGATGTGGAAATTCAGACTCAGACGATGATGAAGATGACGATAACGATGATGTGAGCTTTAAATCATCACTAAGTTTATAATCATTGGTATTTAAAACTTTGAACATTGCTGGTTGGTTATTTGGACGCTGACCCTGTACCAATACTATTTGATCATCAATAGCAATGGAAGCATGATAAGTAAAGGGAATAGAGGTTTCCAAAGGTTTCCAGTCCCATTTCCAATTCTCAGTATCCAAAATGCCCACCTGATTACTTGGCTGATCAGCATTTATCGTATCATTTCTGAAGTAACCACCCACCAGCACTATGTTCTTTCCCACTTTATCCAAACTGAATCCATGGCGCTTTAATTGATGCAAATTTGTATTATTGGCGCTAGTTGTCATTATTTCCGACCAACTCTCCGCATTTGAATCGTACTTCCACACCTTTTCAACATTAATAACCACTGGCGAATATGGATCTCCCGTAAAGCCTCCCATAGCTACCATCGTACTTTGATCCATACTCACAATTCTGTGATCAGCCAAAGGAGGCACTTTATCGCCAACCTTCACAGTCCATTGGCCGCCACCAGTATTATATGTGAGGACCTGATTGGAAAATGCTACCTTATTCAACTCCTTGGAGAAGATATAACCTCCAAAGATTACCAACTGCTGCTGGCCATTCTTCGTCAACAACCCGCTAGAGAACCCGTACTGAGGGAAATTTACATTTTCGGCAGGGTCATTGAGCAATTTTTCGTCAAATTTAAAATCTAAATTGTCGGGATCCAATTTAGCTATCAAATGCGTATAACCTTTGGGAATGGTGTGAATTGTGGATGGATCCTTTGACCCTATGAGATATAAATGTGACGAATTGCTCATATTCGGAGGCAAAAAGTTGGGTATATACAATGGTGAAATATGTTTAGGATTTACAGTCATCGCTTGATCCTGAATGGATTTGAGTGAAGTTTGATTTAAACTATACTTGGTAATTGCCACAGGGTCATTATTATACACATACAGCGTATTGTTCACTAATTGCACCGTTGTTGTTGGTGGTCTAGTACCCACAGCTGTTATGATAGAAGGTAAAATTAAACCCAATAATGGTATCGATATCCAATTCATCAATCAATTAACCCAAAATATAATTAAATATAAAAAAAATAAATACAATAAAAATATATAAATATTGTTCAACAATATTCCTTCTAAAAAATTTAATGACAAATTCCCAAATCCTTGTAATTTATACAGGAATAAATTTCTAATTTAATAACCGCCAAAATGATATTCTTAGTTTTTAGGTTATACAAATAAATTAAAATTTTCTTAAAATTAGCCAATTTGTCAGTTTTTAGGTCCTTTTTAAATAATTGATAACGTCTTTTGTTTATTATAAGAGTGCCATTTGGTTATTTTTTAATTTGTTTTTTATAGGTTATAAATGTTGACTTTTATTAGTAGACCAATTAGGTAATAATTAGAATTGGGCGTATAGTTGATGGTTCATAATATAATTGAAAATATTTAGTTATCACTGTCAATATTTTATTGATGAAATTAAAAATTATAATATCAAAATTTTTTAATATGTAGATAATATATAACGATTTTTTGTTAGTATAACATAAACATTTTGTAACATGAACGCAATAGCTATCTCCAATTGAATTCAAATAATTCAAGTATTTTAATTAATGATAACTAATAAGTATAACTATATTACATTCCAATTTTGAATATTCTACATGTTCTTATAAATATATTCTTAATAATATTATTAATGCTTATTTATAATTAACAAATTGATTTGTTGTTTTATTATAAATGCTATCATTTTATATTGTATAATGCAATATGGATTTTTCAGTTAGTGAAATCTTGAAATTAATTCCGAAGATTCCTGAATTATACTTGCAATCGGAGTGGAAATCTTTAAAAATTTTATTTTGAAAACTCTTCGTAACAAATTAGCATAAATAGATAATTCTTGTATAAATTTTTGATTTTGACAGGTATTTAAATAATCTTTGGGTTTGCCAATATGTATTTTTAATGAATGTTATTAACTTGTTACGGAAGTTGGTAATATAATAATGAATTGAAATATTAGTGTATATGTCATTTTGTAATATTAAGAGAGTGTAGGACTATTTTGACTAATTTGACAAAAAATGATTATTAATTTTTACTTGTATAATAACTGCTTATAAAGTAATTATCAATACTAGTCTACTTACAATTTCCATTATATCAATGAATAATAAGATCTGATTTAAAATGAAATATTGTATTGAAATTAATAGGAATATAAAGTGATTTTAAAACGCAATCAATAATGAATTGTTAGTTATAATTATTTCAATAACTTTTTAATGAATTAATATATTATTGAATTTTGTTTAACAAACAAAAATTTTTATTATAAATTCAAATATAATAATAATAATAATAGTATTTTTTGAAAAATACCATGTTTAAAATAAATTGAATGTTATTTCAAAAATATTAAAACGGTTTGTAGTGATAAAAAGATAGGAACTAGATTGATTGGAAGGTGTGATATAATGATGTGTAAATAACAAGCATGATACGAAAATTATATAGAATAATTGTGAAATCATAATTAGAAATTGTTTATATTATATAAATTTGTTAAAATTTGTCAACAATGTATCAATTTATAAGAGTAAAAATTTTATTCTAATTCTCAATTGTGACGATTGCTACCTAATTGATACCTTTCTTCACTCCAATTCACTATTAAGTACCTGATTAACCAAATTAGGCCTTATCAACATTTTACCAGTCCACGTCTGAGTGACCTCACTGTTACTCATCCGTGCATACTTATGCCTATATATTTCACTTAAGTATAAGAAGGGCTCGGCTCCCTTCTTGATCTCTCTCTCTTACCTTACTTTCTTACATTAATAAACCTTTTTCCTACATCCAAAGCCAACCCTTTTGGTATACTCAAGTAACTGCTTATAGTTCCACTTGAGTCATTTTACACTAATCCTTCTAAACCCGTTCCTATTGATATTCCTTGATTCCATCTTTTAGCATGTCGGATCCTAACGCCGCCACTGTTGCTGCTGGTCAAGTCGCTCTTACAAAGCCCCATTTACAAGTGATCA
>JNEM01013219.1:0-20683 GCA_000697335.1 Conidiobolus incongruus B7586
AATACCTCTAACTGTGGGGAATCTAGGATCATCCCATCCAGAAACGAGTTTTTCATCAACAAACCATTGTAATTTACGCTTGGAGAGTAAAGTGTAAATGAAGTTAACACGGCTATTTAAATTGATTAAAAATACAGTATAGGAAAATGTGACACAAGATATACCTGAAATCCCAAACGTGGACCTTTCTCAAATTCAAAGCATCAATAACCCAGTGATATTGAGGGTTACGATCACGGTATTCAATGGTTCTAAGAGCATGAGTAACACCTTCGAGAGAATCAACAATGGGGCAAGCAAAGTCATAAGTGGGATAGATCTTCCACTTGTCACCAGTAATGTGATGAGGAGTGACATTACAGCGGTAGAAAACGGGATCACGCATAGCCTTGTTCTTATCATCAACGCTAATTTTACCTCTCAAGCAGCAGGTTAAACCCTAAAATCGAATTTCATGAATATCAAGAGAAAACTAGTATTCATTAAATATATTGTTCTTACAAATTCAGTTCCTTGTCTCATTTCTTCGAATCTCCTCAAGTTTTCTTCAACTGATAAATCACGGTTTTTAGAAGCAATTCCCTTCATTCTTTGATCTCTCATGGTTTCCTTATCAGTATCATCGACATAACCTTTACCGGATTTAATTAACTCGATAGCCAAGTCGTAGATTTGATCGAAATAGTCAGAGGTATGAGATATAATATCTCCTTTAATGCCTAAAAGGGCCAAATCTTCTTTGATGGATTCTTCAAATTCGGACTAAAAATATATAAATATTGATTATGAAAAATGAATGATTTTAAAAAATATCTACTTTTTCTTTGCTGGGATTGGTATCGTCAAAACGAATAATTAACTTTCCATTAAAAGCTTGGGCAAAATATTGGTTCAAAAGAGCAGCTTTAGCATGTCCAATATGCAAGTAACCACTAGGTTCGGGCGGGAAACGAGTGACTACATTTCCGTCGGCAGCTCCAGGTAAGTCAATATCAAATTTACCTTGATCTTTCTACATATTATAAATAATATTAATACATAAAAGACAGTTATCATTGAGTTATTATTGATTACGGGTCTATTGTCAGCAGAGCTCATTTTACTATATGATCAATAAAACACTTAGTAAATATTGATAAATAAGTATAACAATCAATTACTCACTCTAATTTTGGATTTAATAAATTAACAAAATTTAGCAATACAAAATCTCTAATTTGATGTCAAATGGAATTTAAAACAAATATTGAAAGTATTAATGGGCGAATTTATGGGATATTTATATTCATTAAATGCAGTTCAGTTTGTGCAAAGAGTGGGGTAATCAGGACTTTTCTATAAACTGCAAGCATTTGATCGAATTAATTTAATTAATTTATATACTGTATATTATTATATTTCAATTTTATATATACTCAAGTAAAACCTATTTGTTAGATATATAGTATACAATTCCTGATAAGTATTTAATTACAATTCAATAAAAAAATATATGATAAAATTAACAAAAATATTAAACTAAAACATTTATATGATAATTTTTCCAAAAATTGTATTTTTGAATTCATCAATATCATTCGGAATACATCTTTGATATCTTATTTTTAATAGTTGAAAGACTAATCTATATCATTAATGTAAAATCTTCTTCTTCAAATATCAAATTTAGCATAAAATATTGATGAATTATTTAGTAATATTGGAGTAAATTGTCACGATATAAGATAGTGTTTTATTCTGAGCTGGCTCACTGTAAATCAATATTGGAAATATAAACAATATACTATATTTCATATTTATCAATTAAATTAATGTCCATAAATTTAAAAAATTAGCTATTGCAACTTTGTAATATATTCACATATTCTGAATTAATTGATTCTTTTATTATCATAATCATTATTAATATCAGCTTTTCAAAATATTTTTACATTATAAGTTACCAAAAGATTATATAAGAAATTCAAATGGATATATGGAACATGTATTATGTTATCATAATACCTAATATTATAATAAAAAATAATATCAAGGCTTTCTTGCAAACATTAGCTAACCTATTTCAGGGTGACAGCATTGGTTTAAATGCTCAGTTCACAAATCATTAATTAGAATGACTCATGAATAATCATTTTAGCGTAATCAGTTGACATATTAGTATTATAATTATAATCCATTCTCATTAATAATCAAACTCATTATGATTAATGCCATTTCATATTATATATTAAAAATATTTGGACAGCGATAGAATTTATCAACTTGAGTTTATGAGGCATTAAAAGGTGATAGTTAATGTGATTGATATTGTATTAAGATTAATTGAATGAGCAATTTCCCATTTTTTCTAAATATTAAATATAACCAAAAATACAGTTAGATTTAATCAATATTTCAGGTGTTTGATATCATTGTTTATATAATATGTAAAATGATTTTTCAGATTATCTAAAATAGTTCAAATACCAGGATAAATTATATTCGTGTAAATCAGTATCTAAGGAGAAGGGTATAAATTATAGTTTGAAGTTGATAGCACCAATTTAGGAAATGATCAAATATCAATTTTTGGATCTACATTTTTTAATTTTATTTATAGCCGAAAAATAAATAAAATACCTACAATCTAAAATATCCATGAACTCTGTAATTCATGGGATTTGATAGACATATCATTGATATTAATAATGTGTTTTTCGGATTAAGGTATTAGTTTTAATTAATGTATTTATATTTAAAGAGATTGAATGATGGATGAAGAGGTCTTAGTGGTATTTTCAGTACCTTCTACTTGAACATTAGCAGCGGCCAACTTGGCATCTTCACGAGCTTTGACAACAAATTGACTCTTGACGGGAAGATAGTAAGAGGCCAATCTGACAGCTTCTCTAGCCAATTCTAAAGGCAAATTGGGACCACCCAATTCAAATAAAATCTTGTCCTTAGGAACACGGCAAGCCCAGTATTCGAAAGCACCTTTACCTTTACCCATACGGGATTCGTTACCCTTAGAGGTAACGGGAATGTCTGGGAATACTCTCATCCAAATCTTTGAACCTTTAGCAGATTTGAGCTTCTTTTTCATAATATTGTGACAAGCAGTTAAAATACTGGCACTGAGACGAGCACCATCCTTCAAACGAATACCATAATCCCCAAAGGCAATAGTGTTACCCTTTTGACTACCTCCCGTTCTAACAGGTACACGTCCCTTTTGAGCCTTACGATATTTTCTCTTGGCGGGAGCCAAGTTACTGCCATGACGTACACCAAAAGTTGGGGTATTTAAAATGTTGGACCAAATATTTAAGGGGGTTTTAATTGAAGAATGGTTGAAAATGCCATGAGGGATGGAAGTTCTTGTTAAGGTGGTTATAGAGCGCGTAGTAGGATTAATAGGTTGAACTTTTGAAGCAGTCTTAATGGTTAATCTAACCAAATTTTTAAAACTAAAATTCATCATTTTTTTTCTATAGATAGTATATCAATCCTAATATTTAAGATATAAGTAAATTAAGATTATTTGAATTATAATTATTGTTTACTGTATTAATTTTGATAAAATAAAATCTAATTAATAATATACGATATTGATGATTTTTTGATTTGTATGGAATAAGTGCAAATTTCCAAAAATATAAATATTTAAAGTGTGATTTGTAAAATTGTGGGAATTCATTAAATCAATTATTTTATTCCCTTAGAAAAGTATTTAGAAAAGGACAGAATTATAAAATGTTCTCTAGATATAAATATAAATATATCTAATAATATTGCTATGTTTCAAAATATTATTTGATATAATAATTACTATCCCCTCATAATTATCTTTCGGTTTTTTAGTTATTTATTATTTCACCAAAATTGATGTAGATTTTGCTACATCAATAATTACATATATTCGTCCACATATTTATATATAATATTATATTATATTATATTAATTATATATATGTAATGTTATTCAAAACCTTGTTATATTTTAATACATTGATTCTAATTAACTAAATAAACCTGAATTGATTCAAAATATCAATAATTTTAATATTTTGGCTTTATTTTGACGATACTACTCAAAACTAATAAGTGCTAATTAATAGCAAAATTTTTTACTATTTGTATAAATTTAGATATTTTTTAACAAATCATAATAAAAATTTGTATCTATTATTATATATTATCAAATAAATATAATTCACTTAAAAGACATATACAAAATTTTTGATGCTTATTAGATTGATTGTATTTAATAAAATGATTAAATGAATTATTAAGCTGCTTATTAAATATATTTCAGGAGTGAGTTTGTATTATTATGTTTATTTGTTTATTGAGAATTTCGAAAAATTGAACTTTTCAATAGTTGAAATCAACAATTAATGATTGATAATGAAAACATTATAAAAATAAAATCAAAATAATATTGATATATATTTGAAGTTATTAAATATTAGAAAAATTATTTATACATCCACATATCTAATATTATCATCATAAACAAAATTTCTAGATAAATCTATTTAATAACTTGATATAATTCAAGTCACTAATCCCATAATATAATATATTAATCTTTCAACCTTATAATTACATTGACATGGATGTAATGAAATTGTTTAATAATCCAAATCAACCCTTCATATAAGTTCCAGGAATTATAAATTAATAGTATTATTAAAAATGGGAAATAAAAACAAGTTAGAAACATGGGGAAATGAAACGACAATGAATTTAAATAATTTAGTCTATTCCAACATTTTAACATCTCCTTATTTTAAGGCTTTAATGTAAGTTGAATTGTAAGAAATTCATTTTCCTTTTTATATTATTTGAATTTTATTCTTTATTTGGTGTAACTAATATTTTATTTATATAGGGAGAAAACCACATATCAAGAGTTAGTTGACGAAATTTACTACCATGGTAATTATTTATTTATTCATCTATATTAAACAAATCATTAATTTATTTTCAAAGTTAAATATTTAGGTATATTTTTCATTAAGAATATAGTAATAAGTTTCTAATATCATTTCTAGATCCCTTTTTAAAGGATTCAGCACCTTCTTCAGCCTTTTGCATTTTATACAGATGTTGGTTAATTAAACTCACTGTCAATCAATTGTCAGCTATGATCGAACATCCTGATTCACCGTAAGAAATAGCTTATATATGGATCTTTAAATTTTGGCTAATATATACTATTAACTTTATAGATATATCAGAGCGATTGGATTCTTATATTTACGTTATGTATGCAAACCAGCTAATTTATTGGAATGGTTTGAACCCTTCTTTGAAGATGACGAAGAAATTCAGCTCAGCAAATCCTCTCCTACAAAATCCACCATTGGCGAGTTCTGTCGTCAACTGCTAGTAGAACAAAAATTTTTAGGCACTATGCTGCCAAGAATTCCAGTACTCGTGCAGAAGGAGATCGATGCTAAAATTCAACCTGAGCCCCCTTCACCCAAATATAAAAAGGACCGCAGTGTTTATGATAAAAGAGATAGGGACGATAAAGATTATTCAAGAGATCGTGATCGTGGCCGTCACTCCAGAGACGACGATAGGGGCTATCACTCTAGTCGCAGGGACAATGGTAGAGAATATGATAAATATCGCGATCGTCGTCATCGTCAAGATAGCAGAGATCACGACTATCGCAGACGTAGCCCTAGTCCTAGTAGGTACAGAGACAGGGATTATCATCGTAGCAGAGATAGATATCATGATGAAAGATCAAGCAGAAACTATCACAGACACTCGAGACGTTCTTACTCTCGAAGTCCTAGTCCCCATGATTAGAGATTAAAACTAATCAACAACTTAAAATACTACATTTGTTGAAATGATATATAGCTTATTATATTATCCCGCTATTTACAAAACTTCTTCGTTTACGAATTTGAACTTAATTTAACATATAAAGATTATATTTTAAATTTTAGAATAATGGTTAATAGAAATTTGCTATATTGGTTATTAAGTTATTGCTAAAATATATTTTATATTTTCGTGACATCAACAGAAGTAAAAATACAAATAATGCAAATACTATTGAAATTTAATAAATTTTGTAAATTTAAACGTATTATCTTGGATTTGTAAAGTTTCTCATTCCAAAATATAGTTATGATATAATAAAATTTACATATTTTAATACATTTATAATATCACTATTTCTAGTACTATTTGCATTCAAAAGAATGATATTAATTTATTGATTTAATTATATTAATCTTAGCTGATAGTATGTGAATTGGGTAAATGGAATAAAAATAATATAATCTAAATATTTGTTATTTATAAGGGAACAAAAATATGTAATTGATTTCATTTAATAATATATCTATATTTATTCTGATGCTTTGACACTATTAAACTATAATGAATGTCAAAGAATTAAATAAGTAATTAAAGTGGTTAAATACATCATCAATAATAATAGAAATTATGGTACAAGTATTTAGTTAATTAATGTTATTAATGAATAATATTAATATTGTATAATGAAAATTGATAAAATATAACAGATTGAATTAATTAAAATTGATATCAAAATGAATTTAATATAAATAATTTAGTTTAATATATATTTTCTAATAATTTCTTTAAAAACCTTTAGTAGTTAAGAAATCTCTAACTTCGTGAACTCTAAGACCTTTAATAACTAAGTGACCAGTTAAGCGATGAACGTACATTTCTCTGATGGGGATAATATTGCTCAAATCTTGACGGAGAGCTTCGGCATCTCCTTCAATTCTTCTGACAATAGTCATCGTCCTGCTTCTACCATTTTTGAATTCGGAATAAACTGGTAAGGATAAGAATTTGGTTCTCTTAACGAAATAGGGTAAATCGGAAACTTTACTAGGTTGAGTTAAAAATTCGCTAATGAGTTTAATTTTTCCAAACGTTTCACCAGTTGTAGCACTTTGAAAGTTTCTAACGAGGTTGAAAGAGGTGATATTTTTAAGGATTGAAGTTTGTTTTATAATAGATCTAAGCATTATGATATTAATTTAATATTAATAAACTAAACGATTTACAATACATAATATTTCTATTTCAATTTTACTCACCTCAAATTATGGGATTTTGGTCAAACTATTTAAATTTAATGATATTATATATTGTGTTATTTCACAGCTATATTGATATATCAATCAATTTCCATTTTGAAAACAAATTTTAATGAATATATATTCATAAGGTTAAATTGTTTTTATATTTTACTATAGATTGCCTTGGTTATTTAAGAATTATATAAACAATAAAATAATTTTCATTTTCTAATTATAAGGCAAATAAAAATTAAGACCAAGTATTTTATTAATTCTAACACATATAAATATATTTCGAATAATGTTACAAAGAGAAATAAATAACTTGGGAGGATTTTTGAAATAACATGTTAATGAATTTTTTATGATGATGGAAATTTGTAGATGAAACGGATAAATCAATTTAAATAAAAAATTATACCCAATTTGAAAAGGCCGGTTTTTACTCAAATTGGATTAACATATTTTAATTGTTGATTTGTATCGAGTTTTAGAGTATATAAAATAATTCAGATTATATTGAGTTGAAAAACATGTAACTAATAAGTATATTCTTTAATTTATACATTTTTGATTAGAATATAATTGATCTCTAAGATTCTGCCAAATCTTAGGGAATTGAATTATCAAAATTAAAGTATTTAATATTTAATAAATGCTATTTTGAAATATTGAATAGCTTTATTTTTGAAGCAAGTGTCAGCTAAAATATGATTCGTCACGTTAAGCTCTCTTTTCTACAAATTTTAATTAGCAGCATTTTCAAGAGAATATTTCAAATATTTTTTGATACTAATACTGATTTAATTGATTATCACATTTGTTCAATATTAAAAGTGTTTTGATACATATTAGACAATTTCTAATAGTTCTTTTGAAGAATTTAATAATTTAAGATTATTTTCAAATTTATGTTTTTTGAATCTTCTATTCAGAATCAGCAGAATATAAATTAATAAAATTACTTAATATTAAGAGTCACGTGTTAAGACAGGTTATAACGTCATTTATGGAAAATAGGTTATCCAATTGACTGTATAAAAATATTATTTATATGACGAAACTGATTAAAAAAGTGACTCAAGTTATTTATTAAGGATAGATCTTTTTAATAGTTGTGAATGATTAAATATTTTTTATTTTATAATTAAATATATTTTTTTATTCTTGTTAGGTCGATTATTTAAATGAATTTCGATAATAGTGAATTGAATCAAAAGGAAAAAATATCCCCTTTCGATGGTACTCATTATATTTTTGATAGTGTTATTTGGTATTAATTTTTGCAATTTAGAACAAGCTTTTATGCAAGCTGAGTTCGGAGAGTCAAAATATGAAGCTCAAGACGTAGGTTTTTATCATTGGAATATTGAAGATTGGAAAAAATTAGAACCTAAAGTATATAGTCCTGAAACTATTGTAGGAGGTTTCAAATGGTAATTATTAAAATATTATTTTATATTTAATCTAATACAATTTATTAGGAGAGTGCTATTATTCCCTCGGGGCAACAATGATCGTCACTCAATTGCTTTATATCTCGACTGTACACCTATGGATGAGAATGATCCCAACTGGTCAGTTTGTGCTCAATTTATTTTGGCCATTCACTCTCCCAGCGATCCTAAAGTACAATGGATTAATTGTAAGTGATTATATTTTAATTTAAGAGTACGATTGTTTATTTTGTTAATTAGCTGTCAATCATCGCTTCTGCCCTGACGAAAAAGATTGGGGTTTTACCAAATTTATTGAACAAGCAAAACTTGTACAACCTTTTGACGGCAACCAAGTTCCTTTAATTGTTAATGACAAAACAAATATAAGTGTATATATCAAAGTGGTTAAAGATCCTACTGGTGTCCTTTGGCATAATTTTAAAAAGTATTTATTTATTTCAATTTCAGTAGTATTTTTAATTAATGCTTATAAAGCTATGATTCAAAGGCTGCTACTGGTTGTGTCGGATTACGTAATCAGGGTGCTACATGTTACATGAATTCTCTTCTTCAATCCCTCTTCTTTACCAATTACTTTCGCAAGGTAAACCCTAAAATTCTATTTTCTATTCATTTTAATCTAATTAGTGATGATAGTCTGTTTATCAAATTCCTACAGAAAATGATACTCCCACCAATAGTGTGGTATTAGCTCTCCAACGGGTATTTTATAATTTACAAACTTCTGATAACCCTGTTGGTAATTATTATTGAATTTCTGTAATTTTACAATATAATAGTAACCTATTTCTAAATAGGCACAACTGAATTAACAAAATCTTTTGGTTGGGATTCTTTGGATTCTTTTATGCAACACGATGTCCAAGAATTCAACCGTGTTTTACAAGACAATTTGGAAAATAAAATGAAGGGAACAGCTGCTGAAGGTGCTGTACAAAAACTCTTCGTTGGGAAAATGAAAAGTTTTATCAAATGTATTAATGTCAATTATGAATCATCTAGAATTGAAGATTACTATGGTAGTATACAATTATTATTATTATTATTATTTACCTTTAATTAAACATGTGCTTTTAGATATTCAATTAAATGTTAAGGGGTGTGCTGATATCAGAGAATCATTTGTTGACTACTGTACAACTGAAACTCTCGAAGGTGATAATAAATATATGGCTGAGGGATATGGACTTCAAGTACAACATAAATTTGATAAATTTTAATAATTTTCAAATATTTAATATATTTGATTTTTAGGATGCTACAAAGGGTGTTATCTTTGAAAGCTTTCCCCCTGTTTTACATCTTCAATTGAAGCGATTTGAATATGATATTCACGCTGATTCTATGGTTAAGGTATTCCTTATTTAAATATTAATTGATGATAATAATGATAATAATAATTTTAAAATTAGATTAATGATCGCCACGAATTTTTCCCTACTATTGATTTGGCACCATTTTTATCTGATGATGCTGATAAATCACAATCATATGAATATGAGCTTCATGGGTAAGCAATATAAAATAACCTATTACATTATAGCTTAGACTAATTTCCTTGTTATAGTGTTTTAGTTCATAGTGGTGATTTGAATGGTGGTCATTATTTCGCCTTTATTAAACCCACTCCTAACTCAGACTGGTATTTCATTATCAACGATATTATTTGTATATCCTAGCTAATATAAATTAGGCTTAAATTCGATGACGATCGCGTTACCAAAGCTACTCTTACTGAAGTATATGATGATAATTTTGGGGGCTCAGATGATAACAGAATGGACATCACTCCTATGCACCGCACTAATTTGAATCAACATCATAGTCGTTTCACCAATGCCTATATGTTGGTTTATATTCGTAAATCTATGATTGATGAAATATTAGGAGAAGTCACGCCTGATCAAATTCCTAGTCATATTGGTAAATTTATATTTTATCTGTTTCATGTTATAATTCTAATAATGTGATTTAGCTAGACAAATTCAAGAAGAACGAGCTGCTCTCGAAGCTAGAAGGAGAGAGCGTGAAGAAATGCAAACTATGTTTAACATCAAAGTTGTAACTGATGACGTTATTTCCAAACATGAAGGCTATGATTTGGTTGATTTCAGTGAAAGGAATCCAGATGTGCCCCGTATTGATCATTTCAAATTATTAAGAACTGATACAGTTGGTAAATTAGTTCAAGTTGTATCTGAGCATTATAAAATCGATCCCGCTCACTTCAGATTGTGGATGTTTGCTTATCGTGAGAATTCTACTATTCGACCTGACATCCTTATTCCTGAAGATGATTATGTCTTGACCCTTGAAAACATCAAAGAACAATCTAGCACTCGATGGATGGATCTTCGATTTTATCTTCAGTTCAGTGGACACCAATCCACCATTGAACAGAGATTTCCCAAGTTGGACATTTCTAATTCCAATTATATTATTATTTTCCCCAAATTTTATGATCCCAAATTGAACACGGTTAGGTAGTATTATCTCATTCATTTACTAATTACTATACTAATCATACCGTTTTATTCAGATGTATTGGACATGAAGTGGTTAAAGCTAACTCTAAAATCAGCGATTTGATTCCAATTCTCAATGCTCGTATGAATTTCCCTCCAGATACCCAGCTTAGGTTCTTTGAAGTAGGTCATTTTATTTTTCTCGATAATATTTTAATTAACATCTATTATTAGGAGCTCCAACCTGGTAAAATCCACACTATTAGCTTAAGATTAAGCTTTAATCAAAACGAAATTCGCAGTGGTGATATTATCTGTTTCCATACCGAAAAAGCTTTGAACAAGGAAGATGCTAATATTGACCAATCTAAAGCCCTTTTAACTTATTTTGAATCTTTGTCTCATCAAATCCATGTTATGTTCAAAGTTAAGCCAAACTCAGGTGCTCAGTTAGAGGATTTCCATTTCAAATTGTCTCGACAAACCAAATACAGCGAATTTTCTAAACTTTTGGCTGATAAGATTGGTACTGATAGCATCAAATTAAGATTTTACATTGCCAATGGTCCAGGTGGATCTCCTTATTCTGTAGTTTCATACAATCCCAATACTGTCCTTCAAGATATAATACACACTCCTGCAGCTCCTAATGTCGCTCTTTATTGTGTTTACTATGAATTATTAGATATCGATATTACTCAAATAGAACTCCAACGATACATCGATGTTACTTGGATCAATGAAACTGTTAAAGATGCTACTACCCACAAGATCATGGTCCGCAAAGATGGTACTGTCTCCCAAATTGTACAATCTCTAAATGATATTGTTCAACCAAACGCTCCATCACCACGTAATATTCGTCTTTACATCGGCATCCATAATAGATTCCACGATTTTATTGAACATGAAACCTCAATATCAAGCATTGGAGATCATTCCATGATATATGGTGAATTTGTTCCCAATCAAATCACTGAAAACAATGCTGAGGAACTTTTAACCATCCCAGTTTTCCAATTCCATAAAGAACCTCTCAGATCACATGGTGTTCCATTCCTTCTTGATTTCCCCAAAACTACTACTCTTGAAAACTTGAATCAAATGATTCAACACAAGCTCGGTCTTAATGATAAGGACTATGAAAAGGCTCGCTTATTCCTTACTACCAATACTCAAGGTACCCGCCCCATCCCATTAGAAACCGATGAAGATTGGGACCCCTCTAAACTCAGCCCTAAATCAGTAATTGGTGTGGACATTATTGATCGCAACGCTAAGCCCTCTAGATTTGCCGATAGAGCTATCAAGATTTTCAATTAATATTACTGCCTAATCAATCTTATACCACACTAATCCGATCAATAAGTATTAATCATTTTTATTTCTTGACTCAGTGCTCGTATTAATTGATAGGTTTATCACTTAAGAACATCATTTATAATTTGACACCTTTTTTCAATAAAATTTTAATATGTCAATCATTGTTAGCTATTCAAGTAATTTTGACATTTATGATGTGTTGATCCCTATTTCGATAAGAAAAATATCTAAAAATTTAATTTAATTGATAATGATAATAAAAGATATAATACCAACACTCAATTAATATTAATCGATAT
Source organism: Conidiobolus incongruus B7586 (assembly GCA_000697335.1). Taxonomy (NCBI): domain Eukaryota; kingdom Fungi; phylum Entomophthoromycota; class Entomophthoromycetes; order Entomophthorales; family Conidiobolaceae; genus Conidiobolus; species Conidiobolus incongruus. The sequence goes on from JNEM01013219.1 coordinate 12,615, forward strand.
CTTTATAAATAATGTTGTAAGTAATATTAAATTATACATATGAATTTAATTTAATTTAATTATTCAATTGACCAAGAATTACTGAGAATTCATGATCAAACGAATTTAACATTATTTTTATAACTTATTTGAAATATTTAGTATTTGTTAAATGGACAAAACCAACATTGATAACTACTCAGTACCAATATTTCCACAATTATCTGGTAAATAAAATATTGAAAAAATATAACCATTTGAGATGCTAAAAATATAAAAATTTGCCAATTTGTACACTAAACAATGTAGTTCAAAAAATAAATTATCTTAGAATTATCGTCAATCTAAAACTATATATGATTAGAAGGACTTAATATTATAATTCAAAACATTTAACATTTGATATACTAAACAAACACTAATATTTTTCAATTTATGTTAATGTTTGAAACGTCATTCATTCTACAACCTGTAAAATCCCATAATCAAGTCACAATTCTATTATCTGAATTTAAACTTTATTCTAATATTCATACTAGCCAAGCAAATTAACAAATAGTTGGATAAAAAATAAATATGGCACATCGTGAAGTGAATATTGATATATTCGACGAAAATGCTTACGTCGACCCTATTCAAAGTATTGATATCTCTCAAGTTGAAAGTTTGACTAATCAGAAAGTTAATGATGTTAAAGGTCTCTTAAGCAAGTAATAGTTTATATTTAGTATATAACATATTGTTCAATAATTAATTTAACTATGACTAGAGGAAAACCAATTGAAGCTTTAGTTAGAAGTTTAGAAGATCCCCCATATGGTCCATTTGATGAAGAATTAAAAGTAATTATCCAGTAATTCAATTGATTATAAATTAATTCTATTTAGAAACAAAATGCCAAAGCCGTCATTGACTGTTTAAATAATTTTAAATCTACTGAAATACCCAGCATTTTAAAAGAGTTGAATTATGACCAATTTGATTTATTAATGAAATATATTTATCGAGGTTTGAACCATCCTGAATTATTTAATTGTAGTTCTTTGTTGATGTGGCATGAAAAGGTATTTCTTTATTATTATCATTTTAATTAATTCATTAATGATTTTAGATGGTTGAAGCCAATGGAATCTCTTCTATAGTTAGAGTGTTAACTGATAGACGTACCGTTTAAGTTAATAAATTTTTTATTTTTGAGTATATATAAAGTTCATTATTCAAGTAGATATATTATTTAATAGAATATATCGATACTATTTCATTTTATTTGAATAAATGATTTTATTTATATATTTTAATAATATTATAATAATATATTAACTTATTATTGAATTATCAGCATATATTTACTCTATATTATTAATGACTAATAAAATATATTAAATGATAGATTATTAATAATAAATTAATATTTTTTATTAAAATTATGATTTTTAAAATCATTTTCACTAAAATTAAATTGACTATTATAAAAAGCTTTAACACTACATTCTTTAGTATTAAGTAACTAAAATTGAATGATTAGTGCTAGATTAATTACTAATTGTGGAATTGGTTTACTTTAGTTTTCGAATTATGTGATACCGAGTTAATACTCTCTTTAAACATTCTTAATCCTCTTAGTATACTCCACTTGGGCTCGTGAGGTTTGTCATAATGGGATTCACTATGGGAAATGGATGAAGCAAAAGAGTGTAGGGAGTCAGAAGATTCTAAACAATAGGTTAATACACAATATATACATGAAAAAATAATATCAAGTAATACCTGTTGATTTCAAAGTATATACATTATTAATATTATTTACACTGTTATTGGATCTAATATCTTCCTCATAGTCGTTACGCTCAAAGAATTTAACTTGATCAGCTATTTTAATTAAAAGCGTATTACTCGTAATAATGTAAGTGAGCTGATTGTTCAATATTTTAGTCTCGTCATGCTTTAAACTGAATTCTGATATCTCTCCAATGATAGTATTCACGATATATTCTAATATCTGGGTAATGAACACTCCCACAAGTAGTGAAAAGTGCTGGCTGCTGGAATGGTTACTGGGGATATTGCCTCTAGTACCATAAGAAATATATTGGGAGCAAAAGTAGCGCAGCTGTTCTAATAAATTATGGCGAAATTGCTGCTGATTCCCCCTGGCAATGATGGATTTATCCAATTTTGGGGTGATGGCTGAACTATTGAGTGATAGACCACTGGCTACCTCACAACACTTGGTAATAGCGTAATTTTCACAAGTTTTTAACACTTTTGGGTTGTTAACGAGGGTTTTCATAATGTTGTGAGGTATAGTCAAATCAACCAGTAATTCCATAGGACAGTAGTCAACAAAGTATCGGATCACTTGGTCTACATAGATATTAATCTCCTCCAGAGCAGATGCAGATATGTGAGCGGAACAAGTTTTTCTGAGAGCTCTGTCCGCCTGCTTTTGAATCACATAGTGAGGCACCGTAGAAGACATTTCAACAATGTAAATAAATAGATATAAAAGAAACTAAGGTTTGGAACTAACCACGTATTTATAATCTATTAAAAAAGGAATGAATTTAACATAACTAAAATCAAAAGGGTGCAAATACCTGTTATTATTTATATACTAACCCTCATCATCATCACTAATTATCCATTAATTAAATTCTTCAATTATAAAATTGGTAATGTGGTACAAAATAATTTATATTAATATTATTGTTAACTCATATTTTATGCATCATCTGATTAGATAGAATTTAAACCATTATAACTATAGCATACTGGGTTATCTCTATTAAATGAAACCACTATATTGATAAAGTATAACTATATTTGACCAAATCTTTCACTTAACTGATTTCAATTATTTTATTATCATTCCAATAGTTTTCAAATTCGAAACTAATCCAAAACCAACAAATTATTTTACAAATATGCACATTGATAAAAAAAATTAAATTATTATGCATTAAAATTTGACTATACTCAAAGTGATTAATTAATTTTTAAAATTAAAAATTAAATATTTAAGGTAAAGATTTGATCTAAACTGTAAATAAATTGAGATCAATGAATATATTCTTTTAAAATATTTGATGTATTTAATTTTAAAGATAATTTTCGTATTTAATAAAAGATTTGATGTTAAATAGAATCATATTAGTACTAACTCTTGAAATATTCAATAATATATATTATCAAAATTTGAATAAATTAAAATTGCTGTTTTAACAAAAGATGATAATGAATAATTATTCAATATAAGTATAAATATAAGTAGATAAATTGAAAATTTTATGGTAGAATAGTATCCTATAAGTGGATATTGAATCATTTATATGTGAGCATACAGATAATAGCCAATTTCAGTATACCAACAATGCAATATTTGAATATAATAACTACCAAATAAAAAATATATTTAATAACCGATTCAGATGTGTTATAACAATGATAAGAAAATCAAATAAACCTTTAATATGTTATATTGGATTCAAACTAGAATCAAGTAAACAAAACAAGCCAAAAGTATATAAAATCAAAATTTACTCCGAATATTTTTATGATGTAATTATCTCAAATATCTTGATATTAAATGGACAAAAAGCTTGAAATATTAAAAATTGATTAAAAATCTGTAACTATAGGTATAACATGATAAAATATATTCGATATTAAAAGATAATTAACTCAAATACTAACTCGTAAAATTTAAATGACACTGGAAAATGAATGAGATTATGGAGGAGATTTAAAAATAATCTTAGTTTATTTATTATTCAATGTAAAATTTGTTCTCTATGTTTAGTCACCAATAGTTAAATATTTATCAAACCTATATATATGTATTCTAGTTGTAAAATTTGAACTTTTTAATTTTAATAGCTTAATTAATTTATAATTTTTTTACATATTGAATATTTTCATATTAGCGCCTTTTGAATCATAATATTCTACATTTAATTATTATAATATAAAAATTTTAAAGATAATGATAATATCATGGCATTTTATACTATTGCCGAAATTATTCTATCTTTTTATTGATCAGTTATCCCTCGTATTCTCCATCATATAATTATATCAATTGATTTCACAAAAAAGAAAAATTATTAATTTTCAAATTTTCAATACTTTGACAAATTCATAATTACAAAGCACATTGTTGAAATTAATTATCTAATTAAATTCTAATTTCCTGAATTTTATCATTTCATTATCATTTTCATAAAGATGTTAAATTATATTATATTTTAACATTGATATCTGTTCGCTATTTGAACAAATTGAATACTCAATTTTTTTGTCAATAGATATATTACCTAAAAAATAAATGAAATTATGCAGTTATTTTACTATATTTGGTATATAACTTGAATTCTTTAAAATTGCATCAAAATATAATTTAAAAAACAATATGATAATTCTTCCAGAATTTGAATTATTCACAAAAAATTAAAATAGCTTATACAATTTAACTATTCTTAAAGTACTGAACTTGTCATTTTAAAATGCTATTATGTATATTTTCTAAATAGAATATCAAATTTTATTTTCAACCAATTCACGTGAAATTATATCCAAAATGAATAATGATTTTTCTCACAATCAAGGCACCTCAATTTGAAACTTTAACCAGGATAAATTCTGTATCCATTGCCAATATTACTTAGTAATAATCAAAATGGACACGTTAGAATGATTATGGTTCTTCCAGTAACGTGGCAAATTTTAAATAGGAATTAGTTATTTAGTTTAAAAAATGTTTTAGCGTATATTTATTAGTATAAATGGTTTTATTTAAAAAATTCTAAATTATTTTAATTCTCAAAATTATTTTTAGTTATTACTCATAAAATTGTTTTTTTTGAATTATTTTCCAAGCACAAACTTCTTATTATTCCTATCATTATAAAATATCCAGTTATAGTGTATATCACTTCAATATTCAAATCCTTTAGTAATCTAAATACAAATAGTCATACCTATAATAATTAGAGAATATGAATCCATTTTAAGTTTACCAATTTTAGCAATATATATCAATAATCTTAAAATTATTTTCATATAAACTATTCCATTTTAAAAGCACCTAATTTCTAATAACTCATTATTTTAAACCAATGCTAATCGCTACTTAATACATTATTTAAGTTAAATTATATAATGAATAATCAGCAACACCTAAAATTCTATACAAATCTAATCATTTAAATAGTATGAAATATGGATAAAAATGATAATTTTGAATTAAAAACTGGGACTTAAAATGAAGAATGAGGTACTCTCTGATGTAAGGGTTTTATCCACTTTACTAGGTAATTTATGATCATTCGGCAATTTATATAATCAATTACAGCTATATTAGGATATTTTGCAATTATATTCAATTTTTCATAAGTCTCGTTGATTAAATTAAGTGTTGTGACTTAAATTATACAATTGGTTAATTTTAATATATTATTTGGGTGGAAATATATTAATGAACTAGTATGTGATCAATATTGCTTTAACATTATATTAATAATAATAATTTTTTAAAATTATAAGATCCATGATCAGCCAACCTATTATATTGTTTTTATAAATTTGATTTAATATTAATATATATTATAAAATTTTAGAATTATTTAGATAAGATAATCTGAATAGATTAGAGACTAGTAATAATGATAAATTATAAAATTACTTAGTTTATTCCAAAAGTATTGGTATAAAATATGCAAGATGTTTTAAATGGTCTGATTCATATTCTATTCTTGATTAAATGCATAAAAATTTTTCAATATAAAATTCAAATCACATGATTATTGTATTTTTTCAGCCTATAAGTGTTGATTTGTATAGTTAATAATATCGATATAAAAATTTGAATCTATAAACTTTGTAATAAAAATCAAATAATAATTGAACAAACAAAATTATATTTATTTTATTAATAGATATTACTAGATATCTAACTATATTAAAGCACAGTCACATAAATCCAATCAATAATTGGTTTGATACAAATTTAATAGCTTAAAATTTCACAAAATGATTCACTCTCAAATAAAACGTACATTATACATTTGATGCCAGCTAAGTGTTATTATTTTTGATGTTTTTTTGTTAATATCAATATATTGATCAAATTATATATAATAAAAAATGATCTTATCTTGAATTCAAATTCTATTGAAAATTCTATATTGTAAATTATATTATTTTAATTTGAAAAATTATTCTTTTGATAAAATAGCTAATCAATTACAAATCAAATTAAATGATTATTATAAGTCACATAATAACGACTCCTTGAACTATTCATTTAACTTGTGATTTCTATTTATTTTTTAACTATTATATAATACTAATTTTACTTAGTAATTTCTAAATATCAACCCCTTTTCACTATATTAATAAAAATTAATAAATTGAAACAATAAAGTTATATATATAGCATAGTATTATTTTATATTTCTCTATATTAATGTAAAATCTATTTTTTTCAAATTGAATTTGTCAATTTGATATTCCTAATCTTTATATCATGTCAAGTAGAAAATATAGTGAAAATTATGGACTGTTATAATATTGATCATATGCAATTCAGCATAAACTCCTAATTTCTTTCTTCAAATTATCAAATATATTTAACGAGGATATTGATTAGAGTATATTCATATCTGTACCTGATATTTATGATAGAAGATATAGTAATTGTTATGTTTCAACAAAATTTAATGTGTAGATATTGTGAGTTATAGATATTACATCAAAATTTACACTTTAATAACTATTCATCAATATTTTTACAATTAATATAGAAAGTTTAATAATATATCATAAATTAATAAAAATTTAAAAATTATAAATAAGGTGAGTTGCATAACTCCACATTGGTATTTTATTATATCAAAAAAAATTTGAATATAAATATTTTATTAGCCATTAATCTTAAATAAGAAATATTTCAAATAAAGTATCTTCTTATATTGAACACTATAAAATTATCTCATATAATATATATTTTAATTATTTAGCTTTAATACATTGTATATAATTGCAAAAGATATTAGTATTTATAAACTCCTTTTTCATTTATATGAATAAGATACATTTGTTTAATATATAATTGACATTGATTTTGTAATTTTTAATTTTAATATAATTGATTAAACCCAATTCAACAAACTGTGAATAAAGGATAACAACTTACTTAGAATCACTCATATATAGTAATTCAGCTTCATAATATCATAATTGAAGTTATAATGATATATATTTTTATTATATTAATAATCAAGTTTAATAATTCGAGAATATTGAATCTTGGGTTACTAATAATAGAAATTATAGTTAATAATTTCCATAGTTCATTTCTCACAAACTAAATTTTCGGGATAAAATACTTTCTATAATATTATAAATATGATTTAAATTAACATGATATATATTTATATAAGAAAAATAATACTATTTTATCAATTAAGCATTATAAGAATAAAAGGTAATAAATTATTATGAATTAATTATTAATCAAATATTTGAATCCATAAAATATTTTCAGATTGATATTTATTTTTGAATATTACAAGAATTGGTTCTAGTTTAAGACAAAAGTATGCTCGCCAATTTAATAAAGACCGATATATAAGTCATATTGAACAAGAAATATATTTACTATTAAACATCAATAAGTTTGATGAATCTTAATCTATATATAAAGATAATAAAACTCTATAAAGGTGAAAATACTATTAAAACTATAATGAATGATAGTCAATAATATTAATATTATTAAAAATCATAATATAATATATAGTTTTAAAAACATGATTAACGTTAAGATATATTATCTTAAAATTTTAATAACTCATCTTGAGATTAAATTTAAATAAAATTTATAAAAATATTATCAATTAAAAAAACTAACTAATATATAATTATTTTTATATTTTATTATTAATAACTTTTTTTATACTTTTGCTAAACTTCTAATAATTATAGAATAGTTTATTACTAAAAATTATTAATTTAATATTTTTCAAACCAAATAAATTACTTTATAAAAATTTTTTACAATTATATTTATTAATTATTTAAAGAAATTATAA